>JANTPZ010093850.1:0-12389 GCA_025593235.1 Vachellia pachyceras
GTTGTGAAAAAAGAATCATCATATATAGCATGCTTCAAAGACAGCAAAACTTTGGAATTGAAGAAAAGCTCCAATTTGACTTTAAGGACTTCGCCGATAATCTTCCCTCAAACAACAGAGAAAGAGAGGGGCCTCGTCAATAAAATCGGACCTAACACTCTCCTTTACCAGAACAAAGAGCTACTCAAAGAAATTAAAAACTTGAATTTCAGAGAATTAAAAAGTTAATACGCTGAACTCTACCTCGTGAAGACCACACAGATAGAGAAGCAGTGCTGCGCTTTTTGATCAGAAGTCAGGACTAACAAGCAAGCGCGAGGTTTGCTTGAAGATAACAAATGACAGCTTTGCTTGGTCTTCAACTACTTATATTTTTAGAACCCCCGGCAAAACTTAGAAGGAAAAAAATGATTATTCTGGCACTGAAAAATTATATAAAAAATATTAGGATTAATACTCAAAATAAATTATATAAAGCAATTATCATCATAGCTGCCTGAATTATATATATATCAATGCATTATTTTCCTGCAATAATTTGATACAAAGGCAGTTAATTGTAGACAATATAATAAGTAAGGAATTGACTTTTTATTATATTTAAAAAATAATTTCTAAGTATATGGATAATATGATAAGATATCATCAACCAAAGATAATAGCTTAAGCGGTGGCTGGGAGAATAGAGGGGTCACATGTTCGGAGGCCATCATCCTTCACGGCATCCACTCAAGTCAAAAGTGAAAACCAACTGTACTCTGCAAGAAAAATAAGAAGCTATATACCCATACTCCGTGGGTTTAGTTGATAAAGGATTGGGTCAGCACTCTCACCTAAAAGGGAGAGGGCTCGATCATGGGAAAGGTTATTTTGTTATAACTTCAACTGCGGTATTTGGGGAGGCACCTCCACAGCTAAACAAAACTGAGTGTCCTACCTGTTGAGCATGGGATGGATTGAAAACGACCCCAATCGATCATAAGTTAGAAATTGGATGAAAAACTCTGCGCTTAAATCGTGGGTGAGCCTTCCAAAATTTCTTTTACCAAAAAAAAAAAAAATAAGAAGCTACCTGCACCGGTTGGTCAGATCACGACTGGCCTCCGATTAGAGTTTTCTTGGTTGCTGTTCGAAGAAGATGAATAACGCGCTGTTTTATTTATTTATTTTTCGCTTCGGTTTCATTTTGTGTTTATTTTTCTATAAGTTAAAAGGCCACAATAACTCAACATCATATCTGATAATCGTTTTACGGCAAAGGACAGGGGCTCACGATGGTGATTGATGAGTGTATGCCTTTGGATCTCTTTTTTTTAATTGTAGACAATGAAGTGCTATAGTAGGCCAAGAGTGGCAAATTTGGCAACGCAAACTTCTTGTAGGGGTAGGCCCGAGCCTCTGGCCAAATTATTGGATCAATTAATTTTATTTGAAAAAGACAACAACCGACCAACTTTAATTAAATTTAATGTGAGGAGTTAGTATTTTATAATATTATAAACTAAAGTTTAAATTCTAATTGAGAGATGTAGTTACGTTTAATATTCATACTTGAAATAAGATTATTTCCCTAAGGAAAAAGGAAAAGAAAAGGCTTAGCATGATCACACCATTACTTAGCCATAAACAGACTCGGATGAGGGGGTCTGAGGTCCCTAATTACGAGCTTTTGTATTTTAGATCGAGAATTAAACTAATATAATATTAATGTCAGACTGTTTTAGCATATCAGGGTCCATAGCTCAGTGGTAGAGCATTTGACTGCAGATCAAGAGGTCACCGGTTCGAACCCGGTTGGGCCCTTTTTTTTGCTTCTTTTGTTTTTTTAAACAAATATTTTTACACTGGAGAGGGAATGCCTGTTGAGTACCAAAATAGACTCAAACCGTGAACAAAATTCGGGCTTATTGGGCAAAGAATGGATGGAATTTCAGGGGATGCAATGATTTTTAATTGCATATGGCAGATGGATTGTCAACATATGAGGAATATTTTCGCAATGGCATGCCATTACAATGAAACAGAGGTACATGTGATGAGAGTTGATGTAGCACAAGGCAAGAAGCTATCTGTCTATAACAATAATTGGCATATGAACCCATTACAGCTACAGTTCAGAGAGTTGGGTGATTAAAGTTGAAACTCTGGTAGTGCTCACTAATCTATCTGCTCAGGTTGATTTATTTGAAATTTCAGCCCCACATCAACTATTTCCCAGACTAATCTCCTCTTTTCCTTCATAAACAACTTCCATTGCTAGTACAAAGTCAAATACAGTATTACTATAAGCATACTCGCCCCTCACAGAATGCAAATGCACACAACACCAAGATGAAAACGATGACCTCGGCCTGTTCCTCCAAGGAGTGAGAACGATGATGTTTGTTTGTTTCCCTGGAATGTTAGATTGAAGAATCTAACGATGACAATTACCAAAGAAATAGGAGAGTTATGCCATTTTTTTTTGTTGATACACTTTCTACAGGGGGGAAGAGGGAACATCTGATCGGAAACTCACTGCGTAATGATCTAGCAGCTTCTCTTTTTGGTTTTTGTGTTAAATTTTTATCCATTCAATTTTTAATTTATCTTGTGAACCCAGTGGGATTTTTTTTTGGGTTAATGGCAAAAAGTCATTGTCTGGAAATTTTACTGACGATATAATCTAAGTTGAAGTATATACTTGTGGGAAAAAGTCGGAAAAATCGAAAATAGTGAATGTCAGAAAGGTGATTTGAAATTTTAAATTCCTGACAGATAATAATTCCTTCCGTGTTTTTACCTAAGTTTAAAGGAAATTATCTAAATGCTCTTATACTCATGATGATACGTGTTCAGTTTTGACAGGAGAGTCAAGAGCTGAAAGATAAAAATTGCATTTTGACGAGGTCTTTTTAAATCGAACAAAATTAAGTACGGTGTAGAAACTCATGATGAGACATACTTAATTTTGTTCGGTTTAAAAAGACCTCGTTAAAATGCAATTTTTATCTTTCAGCTCTTGACTCTCCTGCCAAAACTGAACACGTCTCATCATGAGTATAAGGGCATTCAGATAATTCCCTTTAAACTTGGGTAAAGATACAGAAGAAACTATCACCTGTCATGGATTTAAAATTTCGAATCACCTTTATTGGATTCACTATTTTCGAGATACTTTTTCCGTCATTTTCCTTGTACTCCTTATATATAAGAATTTATTCGGATCATTCTAGAATAAATTTTTTAGATCGAACTTATCACGATTTCTCCAACTTTGTTTTTATTCCATTAATATTTTTCAGCATCTTTTGATAAGTTCCTTTTTTTTTAAGCGTGCAGGACGATCTAGAAATATTACAATTGTATCAACACCCCTATAGAATATCAGTGTTTGATAGGAAATGAGGCTTATCTCTCGTGTAACTAGTTGGTCTTTTAGCTAGAGTCCTCTGCTTAAATTTTCCCTTCAAGTCTTGGCTTACCTTTGTACTACAAAAAAAAAATAAAAGAGAGAGAAGAAAAAAAGAAATATTACAATTGCCAACTTAAAAAAGCATCATCTCACAAGATTTGTCTGTATGTCGAATGGGAAAAAAAATAGCTAATTATTAAAATATTACAGATTATGCCAAACCCGACAACTGTTTCATGATCAAATGAAAATACACGTATAATATGAGAATCTAGTTGAAAAAAAATTTATTAGATGCAGAATCAATAACATACAAAAACACCCTATTTCAGATCAATATGCCAGCCATAATCGCTCTGTACATAAATACAAGAAGAGCAGCAGCAACATGAGCCCAACAACTACATGCTTAAAACTAGTAGACGAATTCTATACAAACAAACTCTTCCAGAAGTTCTCAAATTAGTCCCTAAATCTATGTACTAGAATAGGAATTAAACTGCAGACAAAAGAAACATTTTTCCCTTTTTGAGCATGCAACAGAAAACCTTGTGCAAAGTAATTTGTATATTTTCTGCAGAAACTCAGTCTGTGCGAAAGAATTCTTCTTGACAACCAATGAACCACTTGTGCATAAGGAAGTATAAACCGCTCTATCCACGCGACAAGTTATCCAATAAGGAACTGGGGAATTTGTCCAGACGTTGTAAGACACCATCCTGTGCTCTATGTAAATTATCTTTGGGAAAGGAAAATAAAACATCGATTTTTTTTTCTGCCTCTTTTTTTGTTGAGCAAACGAGATCCAGCTAATAAGCTCAATTAATTTGTGTTCTTTTTACTTTCAAGCGAAGAAGCTTCTTTAAGTGCCGCCTGGGCCTCATTTTCCCTGCCCAATGCAAGAAGTGCCACAGCTTGTAAGTAGGAAGATATATGCCATACAGGAGAAACTATTTGTGCCTGCGATGCATCCTTCAGAGCTTCTTCTGGCATGTTGTTCATAAGATAAGACAGACTGCGGCGTGCATAAACAGTTGGGGAAACCATAGTGCCGACATCAATGAACTGCATGCATTGCAACAAAGCCATCAATTGCATGTTATAACTGATTCATCCTCAGATCATAACACATGAGATTGTTCACTATCTCTCTTTTTTTGGGCGACAATGTTCACTATCTCTTTATACGCTTCATCTTGCCTGTCAAACTTAGCTGCCAGATTATATATAATATAGTATGCCTGTTTGGAAGAGCGTTTGGACTCTGTTCAACAGTGTTTTTCTGTAAATCGAGATAAATCTCCTTCTTATATTTACCTCGTAACTGTAAAAGCACCTCTCCACCGCTTTCCTAAACGGGCTTATTTTTGGGTATGATAAACTTCTATGACTATTGGAGCCGTATAAATAACCAGAATGGAGCTACAAACATCCTTATCATATGTGTTCTATTTTCTCTACTCAAGAAGACAGTAAGTTCATCCATGTTCCAGTACATAAGCAACTTAGAGAGCTATGAAATGTACACACCTGAGTATAGCTATCAATTGCAGCTTTGAAGTCTTTGTGACGAAAAGCAGAATCACCCTTCTTCTTTGAGCTCAGTGTTTCCTGCACCTGATTGGTCCACATTTGGAATGAAAGCTGCAGAAAGTTCAAAACAAAAAAGAATGAGCAGATCACCCAATTTACCAGGAAAATCAAGTCAATAATATGGTACGCATGTGAAGTTCATCAAAAATTCTAGAGTACTCTCTACCTTTTAACACCATATCAAATATGCAACACCACCATGAGGAACCAATAAAAATAATATTATGAATAAGGCTCCATCTAAAATAACAAAAGCAACTTGTATTGACATCGAAATACAGACATACATTTCTTGAACAGGAAGAATGAAGATGATACAAAGTACTGGAAGGTTTAAATGATTAACTTGACAATTTACTCGTAAGAAACAAACCTCAGTAGCAGCACCCTCATCATCTTTATACCCAAGTTTTTCAAGGACCTCATGGATGGCAGTCAAATCCATTCTTAGACATGCCTCACCAAATGGTGAAAGGGGTAAAGCATTTGTGCCATGTGGTATACCCATCAAAACATGAGAAGGAACCTGGAAAATGTTGCACATGAGTTCATTCCAACTTCCTAGAGTATGCTTTTACTTCTCAGCAAAGACAAAAGCCAATGACTTGCAAATAAAACTATCGATGACAGAAACTGGATAAAGAAAGATGAGTAATTTTTTGAAACAAAAAGAGTCATATAGTGAACAACTTATAAGACAACCTCAGAATCCTTCTGTAGAGGTATTAAAGCAGAAACCAATGACTTTGGATAAGGACGTTCTCGGGGTTCTGGTTGTAAACATCGTGAGGCTAAGCGCACCAATTCAGTCCCCTCATCATTTGAAAATTGTCCTTCTAAACAAGAATCTGTCAGCATCTGAAGGTTCCTGTCTCGAATCAGGTCAAGTGCCTAAAAAAATATGAAATTAGCTGTTAGATGTGCAACTTCATTAAAATCAGAACTCATTACTTTGAGTTTGACCTAAAAATTACTGTATTCAATTATTATAGTACAACGTTCACAGACAAATAAGGTTGATGTTCCCAGCAGAATGGTTTTAGCCACATAAAGGGGAATAACATCCAATTTTTTTTTTTAAAAAAAACTGAGCTCATTAAAGTCAGAAAAATAGATAAGAAATCTATGATAAGGCGCAGTATACTTGGTATGCAAGAATCAGGGAAAGAAACTTACATGGCTCGGAGGAATATGTTTCCCACTGAGAAGGTCAAGCAAAAGGGTTCCAAAACTATATGTAACACTTTCAGGAGTAACTCTACCTGCATGACCAGGAGATAAAAAAACAGTTACCATCACGTAATATATAGTTATGAAATAAAAAATAATCAAAATAATGATAATGAATAATCATAGGTATATCATTCTTTTTTACATGGGCAGATGGGCTAAATGTCCATAGAAATAGCATACAACCAAAAGCTTAGGGAAGAAAACATGAAAGCATTAAATTGGCAAAAGAACAAAGTTTAGTGACGTAGTCTTAGAATAAAATAAAAATCTTAGCAAGAGAATCCAAATAACATGGTCCTGAAGTTCAGCCACCACACATACATAGAACATCAAATAATAAAAATTTGTTATGCAACAAGTTTGAGGGATAACCTGTCCTTAAGTACTCAGGTGGAGTAAATGCCAGGTTTGTACTATAACTTTTACCATCCCGACTGTTTTTCATCAAACCAAAGCATGAGAGTCTAGGATTTCCTTCCTGAAAAACAATAAGAGGATGAGGATAGTCAGCACTAACTGTTAAAAGCTTGAAAAATAAAAGTCCAGGCAGTTTCACTTTCAACTACAACAGTATACCGTTCCCTCTCTTCTTAGTCAGGCATATTGGCACTTACTTTCTTTCCTGATATTTTATGCTTACCCAGTCAGGGCTAGTGTGAGGCATCAATGCAATATTTTTATAATTTATAATGGTGATTCCTATGTCCTATAATATGTTATTAGTGTAACATAAATGTTAAGTTTCAGTTTTCTTTATTTGCCGTGTTTAAATAGT
The DNA here is from genome assembly GCA_025593235.1 of Vachellia pachyceras. Classification (NCBI taxonomy): domain Eukaryota; kingdom Viridiplantae; phylum Streptophyta; class Magnoliopsida; order Fabales; family Fabaceae; genus Vachellia; species Vachellia pachyceras. The sequence goes on from JANTPZ010093850.1 coordinate 6,996, forward strand.
TTCAGTACCTCTTTTCCTGCTTTGTTATATTGGGTGTTTTCATCTTACTTAGAGGTTAGAGTACAAAGCCTAGACTATGCCTCTTCTATATCCGATCATTTTTGTGAATGCAACTTACTACAGAGTTATTTCTTGACTCATTTCTTTTCCGTTGATTCTACCCTAAACCCTGCCAAAAACTGCAGACCCAACTTTAAGTGATACATTTGAAAAGTAAACATCCCCTTCCTCCAAAATTGTCTTATTTTTATTTACACCCTAATAATTCAAGCCATCCCTACCACAACGAACCTTAAATAAAAACTCAGCATGATCCTTATTGGTTTAATGTTGTGATCATTTTCACCAACTTCTTGAGATGGCATACTGAATATGATTTTTTGACGATTGTTTATACATTAAAAGGAAATTGGGCTTTGTCATGAAACATAAATTGCAACCAAAGCGCACTCCAAGTCTATAACGGGATTTTGTGATATTGGAGGAAATGAACTTACGTCATCAAAAAGTACTCTATAAGCATTTAGATCATGATATAGCGCACGTCCTTTGCTAGTGCAATATTCTAGCGCCTGGGCAAGGTACAAAGCAACTCTTAGTCGTGTTGCCCATTTCATGGGCTGAGTTTCCCCTGGATAATCATGTAAATAAGCGTTCAGTAAGGTCTATGAACAGCATTTAACCAGATATTACCACACAAAAGAATCATAGCTACAATTTGTACATATTATAGACAGAATTTCGGACATTGAAGAAATCAAAGTGTAGATAAGTTTTACCCAAGCAATCAATTTTCCCATAAATTATGGCTTGGTGAAATCAGGTTTCTATGGGTCATTAGATAGATAATAACTACATTTAGAATAAAAAAAATGGAAAGTCTAATGCAGAGGAGCAGAATTTGTTGCTAGCTGCGCACTTACAGTGGAACAAGTGCTTTGCCAAAGTATCATTAGGCATATATTCTGCAACAAGTAACCTCTCATCACCATCACAGCAACATCCAAGTAGATTTGCCAATCTTTCGTTCCTTAGATGTCCAACAGCCCTGGCTTCTTCCTGAAGAGGTGCAAAAAGAAAAAAAGTTGCTAAAAGAACAAATAAAGAAAATAATGCTCCAACCAAATTACCTATAGAAAAAGAAAATCCAAAATGGTGAAAAACAATTAAAGAGGCCCTGGCCCTATGAGTAAAATATAAATCTTGGAAGCTCTACAAATATGTCAAGTATTCCGTTCATATTCATGACATAAGCTCTCTTATGGAAACCCTTTTCTCAATAAAGGTTTTGGTAGATATACAATCCTAGCCCTTGAATAGTCGAATTTAGTTCTGATTGCAACTGCTTAATCATGAAATGGAGTGCAGTTGACATAAAGCACAAGTTAATGTCACTTTTTTGTTAGATTATTGCACCAAAAAGGCCTACTATCATATGAAAAGGACTATACATCAATAAAAAAGATTAACAGGAAAATGGAAAAGAAAGAAATGTTAGAAAGGCCATTCATGATGATGAATTCACCAACTTATGGAACAATCTTGCACATCAAAGTTTGATAGTTTTGGCCTTGTAACTGATAGGCTGGGCTGGCATCTAACTCATGAGCTTTGGGAGGAGTATAAGTGTGTGTGAGAGAGATATAATTTAGGTCATGGGGACAGGAGACATGTAAGCAATTAGTGAGTGTTTGCTGTTTATTATCCATTTTTGGATGTGGGAGTAACTTGGGAATTGGGATAACTCTTGTAATTTCAGGAATTTTGTAGAAGTTGCTGTAAGATTACAAAGATTGTTATTTGGGGGAAAAGGTGACCAGCAGCCCTTGCAAAACTCATGATAATATAACCAATACCTATTTTATTGGTTTTGGCCCAGGGTTGAATGCTGCATTCTATTCAATTTTTATAAGGGACAAGGTGAACTCTATGGTGTTTCCTGTGTGGTTTATCGCAATCACCTTGACATTAATGGTGTGACACAGTTGCGGTTTGGATTCACAAGTATTGGGGAAAGGAAGATCAGCCGAGTTGCAGCTGGATTTCACCATTTTGGAATACTATATTGGAGGTGTACTCTTCATATTGAGAAAGAGGCTTCATTCACTAGAGCATGGCTGCTTATCCGATTAACAGGTACCAATATGTAACAATTTTTTGCAAGGGTTATAAGCTTAAAGGTGGTCAATTAGTGATAGTTGGAATAGCAGCTATACTGGCATCAGTTTGCACAGTACCTCCGATCTCAATCTTATTCTTTCCAGCAAATAAAAGATCATAGAACGTCATACTCTCATGGGCTTTTTGAGGAACTTTGTGTGTGTGTGTGTGTGTGACAGAGAGAGAGAGAGAGAGAGAGAGTCATGGGGGCAGTGCAGACAAGCAACTAGTGAAAGTTGTTAGGGAGAGACTAGCCTCTCGAAGTGCCAGATTTTTTGCTCTATATTTTTCATTTTCAATTTCAAACTTGAAGAATTCTGCTTAGACTCTATATTCTGGCAGAATTATAACATTTTAATAGCATTTTCAGTTCAGTTTCCATCAAATAACAGTACGCTTACCTATTACAGAGAAAGAGATATAAATGTATAAAAGGCAACAAGAGTACATACAAAACGAATAATGTTTAATTCTGACATTCCCCGACACACACAAGACTTAGATGTAAATACAAAAATTTTGGCACATAAAGCCACTTAAGCTTACCGAAAATTGTCGGGCATCAGGCCAGGCCGATCTATTGAACCGCTTGACAGCTATTCGCGTTTGATTTTCTAGCTTCCCTTTGTAAACCACATTTGGAGCCTTTTCTCCATGCTCAGAAACTATATTCTCCACAGCAAATCCAGAGGTGGCCTTCCTAAGCTCATCAATTGTAAATTCTTGAAATGGCGGCACATCAGTGGCCTCACTATTCTCCTCATTTTCTGAAAAGGAAATCAGAACTCCGTGACTGCTGCGTTCTCGTAGTAGTAAGAACAGAAGATGCCATATGACCAAAACTTACGATCGATGCTTGCTTCAGGAACTGGACCACTTTGCTCTGTACAGGAGCAGCATGTTGAGAATTTGGAAAAATCACACCCCATCTTAAACCTAGTTTGCATTGGCGATTACAAGTCAGTGTAGATGCTTCAAATTTACCAACCTTCCTTTACTCACAACACAAGTGGAATTTATCATAACCTTCTACTGAAAATGCCCATTACCGATTAAATTACAATAGGAAATGTTATTATGGTTTTAGTTGCCGGAGTTAGATACTTTGATTTCCCAGAAATTTTGGCCTCAAATAAAAATTATCACGCAATATAATCACGCGTCAAGATTTATAATTGAATGTCACTTTGAAGCTTTTACAAGCTCCCAGTTGAGGTTGGGGGTGGCGGACTCCTAGCACTTGACTGCGACGATAACTACACAGAGCATGTACCTGAAACTAACACGAATAAGTAGAACGAGATTGAATATTCAGCATTCGAGCTAACTTAAAAGCCAACCTTAATCAGCAAATCAATACTCGGTCAATTCAGCTAAACAGTGCTTCCGCAATTGTTAATACCCAACAACAAAACCAGCTCTGTGAAGCTCAAAACATCAATTCAAGCAAAATGCGTCAGACCAACATTGAAATAACAAAAAATCAACCATACCTCTTAAAAAGAAGCAAGTGAACTAGTTTTGCAGAATCGAAGATCTCAAGTAACAAGCAAAGGAGTATGCATATGCATCAAAGCCAGATGAATTCAAAGAGCAATTGGAGGAAACCCGATAAGCATTGAGTACCTCAACAAACCAAGCTTTTCCTCGACCTCGATTCAGTCAAAAGTCAGGAAAAGTGAATGATCTTTCGTTGCTTGTTGTGATTTTGGCGTCTGCCATATAAAATTAACTATAGTTAACATTAAAAATGGTTTCAGAAGTAAGTTGAGCCTGAATTCCTGGTCGTCGCCTTCTTGTGCTTCTTTGCCGAATATAAGAATTTTCAATTTCAATTTTTGAGCTAATTGAAATTTCAAGATTATAATATAAATAAAATGTAAAAGAAGAAGAAAAAAATCTTATTACCCCTATTTTGCTGCGTGCATGATGGTTTTGTCCGCCGTTACTGTATTTTCCACCGACATCGATCCATTTTTTCTTTAGGCTTTTCACACACAAGGCCACATTCCAAATTCTTCAATCAACTGATTTCTTAAAAAAGATTTTTTAATGTAAATGAATTTTTATTATAAAAATGAGAAAAAAGTTAATGATTTTTTAGAATTGTTTCATGGTAAATCTTGATAAATTGAATATTGAAAGTGACAAAAAATGATAAAGAATTTCAGTCTGAATTCTTTTAAATTTAGAAAATGAAATGCATATATACTACTTTGCTGTTATTTTTTATTATATGAATGAATAAATATAGATTATTTAATTTAAAAATTTAAATCCATGCTCGCATCAAGGAAAATAATTATTCAAAGTCAAAACTCAAAATTAATATCATGAATTAAATTTTCTGTCCCATTTTATTGTCTTGGATGGTTATGCTGTGAAAGGAATGAATGGTATGTCTGTATTTCATGGAAATAGCACATTTTTTCAAACATGCCACTCTGTATGTTACTTCAACGTGGATCTATTGATGTTGAGAGTAATTTTTTTTTTTGGGAAAATTACCCAAAAGTCTCAAACAATATAATTAACTACAAAATAGTCTCAAAAATTTAAAAAATTACCATGATGACAACCTCAGCAACATTTATTAACAACTTCAGCAGCCACTCCTGAACCTCATGGTAATTTTTTAAATATTTAGAACCATTTTATGGTTAATTCTGTTACTTGGAACCCCACAATAATTTTCCCTTTTTTTTAGAATTACTGTAAAATACTAATAAAAGAAATTAATCAATAAAAAATCTCAATGATTTAAAATAATTAAATTATTTTTTAAAGCTTCATAGTAGTTTTCCATCTTTTTTATTTTCCATCTAACATTTTTCTTGACAGTCTGTTGACATGCATAATTTTGTATCATTTTTTTTTTACTTTGACATAATTTAGTCAATTGAATCTACCCGATGGCCAAAAAATTCTGCCTACTTTTGTTTTTCCTTTCCTTTAAAATGCAAGAATCTATTAGGTAACCAAAAAAAAAAAAAAATTTAGCCTGCAAAAGTTTATATATTTTTTCTCATCTAAATATAGAAAATCAGCATCAATATATAGTATAATAAAACAAAATTAGATACCACTCTGGAATTATTATTCCCTGCCTCGTAGGCCTCTGCCTTTTCTTTTTTGAAAAAAAAAATATTCGAATTGAAATCTTGATCTGGCCACTAAATTCAACTCTGATTAATTTTATTATTCCATTATTTAATATAGGAGTTTATTAACTTT
>JANTPZ010093851.1:0-19835 GCA_025593235.1 Vachellia pachyceras
AAAAAAAACATAACCCCATTAGTACTAAGCCACTTGTTATTTCTGTTCCATTCAAACTTATCCCACTGTATGATTTTCCCAGCATGCACCAATGGCAATATAGCTTATGCCTAGGCTTTACCAAATAGAATAAATCACCTACAATCCTTTGACCATTTCCTCATTCCCATTACACGAGATTTGGATGGTAAACAGAAAGTTAAGTCATTCACTTCCCATGATGTTGTAACCTTAGAAAATATAATGTTCTTCACTCAACAAGCTATTCAATTTTTTCAAGGAAGCTATGCATAATCCCCTTAATCTAGACTAGCACATATTTCCCAAAAAAATGGCCTTTGTTAACTTCAAAGAATTCCATACATGAATATGGCATTAATGCATAGTATACTAATTTATTTCAAGTTCTTTCAACAAGTTTCCAGGTCACTCAAACAACAAGCACATGCGCATGAACGCACTTCATATATTAGAGGCTTGACTTAAAAGCAAGGACAGTAAACCTTGCTAATTTGAAACAAACAAATTATTAATTAACAATAATATATGATACCAACACCACTAACAAAAACAACGATTGAGTCCTAAACAAGCTATACACAAAAAATTATTCGTGTATTTAAAAAATTATGGGAATAAGGCATGGTATACATAGTTAAACTATGCTTTCAGCATCAAACAAGCAAAGGTATCATTTGCTCTAGGAATTTAGTTCTGCTAAGCAGCTTACCCAAAAACAATTCTTGAACAACGTGGATTGATCAACCACCCATGGTCACACTGATTGATGATATACCCAGGTAATCCAAAGTCCAACCTCTATAGTGGCTAGAATGCTGCACTTAGCAGGCAAGCAATGTCTCACTGTAGCAAAATATATTGTGAAAAAAACAACCCCAACAACAGCACAGCATTGTGCTTTCAGTACTGCATTATGATGCATTGTATCATGCAAAAAACCTGATAATGGCATGAGGGTGCAGAGATCGAGTTACATGCAAATCATGCAGGCTTGCTTTTGCAACAAGAAAGCATGGGGGAAACCCCAGTGAAGCAGAAATTAGCAACAATGGCCATACACCATAGTGATCTTGTTCAAATGTCAAAACCTGGCATCGCAAATTGAGTTGCAAAAGCTTCAACCAGGGAACGGAGCTCCATGATATCCTTATTACTCTCAAGATGCTTCAACACAGCCTGCATCTTCCCATGCTCTCTCTGCAATATGATTGCAACTTGTGCAACTCTATAAAGAAATTCAGCCATTGTCTCAAAATCAGCCTCCATGCACCCTCTTGATGTCATGGCTGGGGTACCTAGAAACACCACATTGGAAGCAGACATCAGAATGTAGAGTTCAAAAAAATGCAAGCACATTCAGACATTCCAAATTATCACATACCAATCCTTACACCTCCAGGAGTAATGGCTCCATTGTCGTCAAAAACAAAAACTTTGTTCAGAGTGATATGGCATGCCTCACAGACCTTCTCATAGTATTTACCTGTGAACACAAATAAAAGAAACTCAGCGCTTGTCAGAATTTACAAACACAAAACAATCCAAATTTCTGTAGTTGTCCCATTAAAAAGCAGAAACATATAGAATGACAAGCACCAAAGTGTTTAAATCAAAAACCACATTAAGCAGAACCAATAACATTAAAGCACAGAACCAAAGCCTACTAATTTAGGGATCCAAAGTCTTTGTCACCATTGGACTCAGCCATCAGTTAACATGATAAACAGCATTAAATAAGAGTGTTAACAGGGTGGTTTTTTTTTTCTTCCTTTTTTCCCCTCTTATGCCTTTTTCCTTTTTTTTGGGGGGGGGGGGTTGTGAAGGTAATGAAGCATGGTGACACCAGCCCAACTCATCAGTGGTGCCAAGGCATTCTATGAGGTATTAACTATTAAGCACTCACCAACCTGTGTTTGGCGGGTTCATCCACATGTACAGCTTCAAATTACTAGTTTTCGGTAGCTGAGCCAGCCCAATAAGCTCCATATACACAATCAGATATGCAGACACAACAGAAGCTACAATTCACAATGAAGTATGACTGTGCAAATCTTCAACGGCTTAAGGAACATGCCTATTGCAGGGAGATATCAAGACAGATGCTTCTGACACTCTTCCACACATTTCTGTAGGTATTTCAAGTCTCAGGGCCTGTTTGGTACGTTAGAATTGATTTAAATGGAAATGAATATGGAAATGGGGTCTGAAAGTATGTTTGGTAAATACATGGAATTGAGATATTATTATATTTAATATGTGAAATGGAGGTGGCTGCCATAAATTGAATGAGGGGTAACAGTTGTCAGGAAATTTCATAACTGAGGGTGTTTTAGTCTGAAAAATATGGACTCCATAGAATTTATCTCATTTCCACAAGTCCTGCATGGAATTCAAATGGGCCATTCTGGTGGAAATCATTTCAACATGTAGGCCCAATTGATGCAAACCGAACATGCATGTAATGTGGAATTTAATTCCATTTCCAATTCCACCATACCAAACATGCCGTAACAAAGCTTTTCTCCCCCTTTTCTGATTTCAGACAAAACAGGCCAGCTGCTATTTTCGTTCTAGTCAATGTTAAGCCAAATTCTGCATTATAATTACCATCAACATTGATTTGATAACTTATTTTACTTTCAGGGCCTCCATTTAGTTTGACGTCACAAAAATAATTAGTTCCTCACAGGGCCAATATGACAATGTCCATTCTCAGTTACAGACTCAAAATCCAATCTAATGTATATGACTATATTCCAATTTAGTTTTCACTCCAAATGTCAAATTCCACTTAGTATCAGGAAATATGCCCTTCAGCCCCTCCAACTATATTTTTTCAATGTCATGATTGAATTGATGAGTTAAATTGCATTGAATGGTTATTATTTTTTATGACTACATCAATTGCTTAACATTTTTCTTTTTTTTTAAATGGTCACTTCAGTTTAGTAAGGCTTTCAATCCACCTCACTCCCTCTGCGTTATGCCACCTCAAGTCGGCTCATAATTTTGAGTCATGGATCCCTGAATATTATATAACAAACTAGAAACAGAATGTATCATATATGTAGGAAGAGTTACTTAAAGTTCCCAAAACGAATACCGATCGTGTGATACATTTTAGATAAAACGAAGACAGATTTGGGTCATTGTCACCAGAATTTCACAGAATGAAAACCATTTGTGATATAAAAAGAGAACCAGGAATCCATTCAAAATGATTGATCCCGTATATATAATATATGGAACAAAAGGCCAGAGAAACTTAGTTCAAGGAAGGGTCCTAACATGGCTAGGCTTCATCCCTTTCTTACTCCTTTCCCCATTTCCGACTCTGAAGTCCTTCTACTTCCTTTATAACCCCCCAAAAAAAAAATAGCAGAAGGCAGAAAACGTGATACATCACAGTTAATTAAAAATACGGATCAACAAATGACCTGTGGAAAGAAATCACAGATGATAAGGACACAATAGGCAGAACAAACTTAAGCTCATACTGTAGACTCAAGTATTTAAGCTGGAGACAAGACCACTTGAAGATATGCAGTTTTTAGAATACTGCGCTTATGCTTAAGTTTTATCGTGTAACATCAAATAATCTAACTCAACAAGTGAATTAAACCAAACCTGCATGCAAACCCACAACCAGCATAAACTTCAAAAACTAAACATCAAATACAAGGCTTTAAAACAGCCTCAGCATAAAATATGCCAAAAATGCATCACACTAAGAAATGTACCATGGTAGAATTTGACCCTACCAGTGAACTAAAGCAAAACTGATGCCAAGGGCAGACAAATTGCCCAGAAGAGTCTAATGAACATGTGCATATCATCAAACAAAGAAAGACGCCACTTGAAAAGGCAATCTAAAGCTGCATGAGCCAATTATATAATACCTGTCAAGCCCAGAGGCCTCAAATCCCAAAGTAATAGATGGTTGTCGGTACCCCCAGTCACAAGACGACAATTTCTTCTCAATAAAGCAGACGCTAAAGCTTGGGCATTCTTCTTCACCTGCTGCATGTATGCCTTGTACTCAGGTGAAGCCACTTGTTTTAAAGCTATGGCAAGGGCTGCAATATGGTTATTGTGTGGTCCCCCTTGCAATGATGGAAAAACAGAAAAATTTATCTTGTCCTCAAAGTCATATTGATCACTTTCATGTCCCTGGTTCCCTCTCCTCCTTGGTTTGGTACCTTTCCTATAAAAAATTATGCCTCCCCTAGGGCCACGAAGGCTTTTGTGAGTTGTTGAAGTAACAATATCACAAAAGTCAAAAGGATTTGCACATTCCTGGAAGGACAACAAAACCAAACCAATAAAACAGAAAATTAGTTCAAAGATGAAATTTTTCAAATGGTAGGCAACAATGTACAATGCACGGCAAAATTTCTAAAACTAAACTATGCGGAAGTTATTTTGAACCTTGGCTGCAATTAGCCCACTGATCTGAGCCATGTCGCACATTAAAATAGCTCCACATTTGTCAGCGATATGCCTAAACCTTGCATAATCCCACTCTCGAGGATATGAGCTGCCACCACAAATTAGAATCTTGGGACGAAAATCAAGTGCCCTTTCCTCAAGCTTATCAAAATCAATATATCCCGATTGTGGATTCACCTTGTACGGCAAGCTCTCGAAAAATATTGACGCCCCTGAAACTTTCTTCCCACTTGGAGTATAGTACCCATGGCTAGTATTTCCTCCAGATGGTGTATCCAACCCCATGATACGATCACCGGGCAACAGCAGTCCCGTGTATACAGCAAAATTAGCCGAGGTACATGAATAAGGTTGGACATTGACACCCCAGCTTCCGCGGTCAAGATGGAATGCAGCCAACGCACGTTCACAACAGAGCGTTTCAATTTCATCAATGTATTGATTCCCTCCATAATATCGCGCTCCTGGCATTCCCTCGGAGTATTTATTCGTCAAGTGGCTTCCAAGAGCTTCCATCACAGACAGACACACAAAATTTTCAGAAGCTATTAATTCGATCCCTCTAAACTGCCTTTGCTTCTCCTTCTCCATTATCGCATAGACATCAGGGTCTGACACTTGTAGGGGTTGATTACCCCATGATCGAACAGCAGCTCTCCGCGTCTCAAGGTCTGGTTCGACCGAAACCCTCTTGCAATTTGAAGAAGACGATGATGATTCGCTATCTCTTCGCCTCTTCAAGCACATTGAATGACCAAGAATCCGAAACTCCTCGACTTCTCTATCATCTTCTTCATAAGATTCTACTCCCAAGTTCCCATTCTCTGCCCTACGATTCTCCGTATGCGGCTCCAACAATTGAAGCGGAATCGCAGGAACCGGGTGCATGGAATGATCCAGAAGGCTCGAGTCGAGCTGGAGCGAAATGGAGTCGTCAGCCATACGGACTCGGTGAGATGTGGAAGCATGAGAAGAAAACCCAAGAGACAAATTTGATTGAGAGTGGGGTAAGTCCATTAAGATTGGCCGCACAAAACAAATCCTTGAGAAACAATCGGTGAAATCTGTAAGTCGATGCCGCAGATGTTTGGACGATAAGCAATAGGTACAATAGTAACCAAACCAAAAAAATGGAGACGAGGGCTTTAAAGAAAGTTCAGTGACACAGTGCCGGAAAATGGATTCTAAGCAGCACGAAGAATGAATGCGTCATGGAATTTCACAGGACAGGGAAAAAGCCAAAGAAAAAAGCCCTAGCCTTCGTCCAATCAGTTGTATAATTCAAAGAATGACACCGCTCTTTAAGTAGCCAAGGAGGATGTACCGGGACGCTTATTCATTTAGTGCTCGTCTGGAAACTCCGATAAGAAAATGGATTTTACAGATTTCGAGGTATTTTGAGAATTTTGAGATGATTTTATGGATTTTAATATGGTTTTTATGGATTTCAAGATGATTTTTACAGATTTCGAGATGATTTTATCTCGACTTACGTGCACCGTTTGAGAAAATGGCTTTCCAAACAGGCACTTATATGTTAGGCCTTTTTATTATTCATCTATCGATTTCTCAGCTGAATAACAGAATTAACTATAAAATAATTTTAAAAATTTATAAAATTATTATAAAGTTTCAGTAGTTACTGAGGTTATCATTAACAATCTTATTAGTCTTCATTAACAACCTCAGCAGCTACTTCTGGAACCTTATGATAATTTTGTAAATTTTTAGGACCATTTTATGGTTAATTCTGTTGCTTATGACCTTTGGGTAATTTTCCCTTTATCTTTTTTTTAGAAAAAATAGATAATCATTATTCAAAATTCATAATAAATTATTAAAGGAAAATCCCACCAAAATACTACTTCAATTTTTAAATTCCAAAAACATCTGTCTAATAAGTAATAAGAGATATAGTAATAAGACATAATAGTTAAACCGTAGGAATACTATATTTCAATATTCATCAAAAACAATGAAATTGTTGTTGAGAGTTTTTTTAAAAAAAAAAAAGGGAAGGTAGGGGACAACATTTTGACTTTGAGTAATGAAATTGACATCATTTCTAATTATTTTCACAATTTCGGTAATGTTTTATACAATTGTTTTTAATCACTTCAAATTTACTGGAGAATTCAAACCAGAATCATTATTTAAATTGTTTCCTACACTTACAACGATGTTAGCAACACCTTTAAACATTTTCACAAAGTCCATAGCCTCTTCTCACCTCACTAACGGCCGATCGAAGTTTGAATCTTTATAGTGCTTGTTTGGGAATTCCGTTAGGAAAATGGATTTTGCAGATTTTGAGGCATTTTGGGAATTTCGAGATGGTTTTACGGATTTCAAGATGGTTTTTATGAATTTCAAGATGGTTTTTACAGATTTTGAAATGGTTTTGTCTCGGCTTACGTGCACCGTTTGGGAAAATGGCTTCCCAAACAGGCACATAGAAAAAGATGTGATCACATTAACTGTCTGATATTACGTTGAACAAAATTTCTTCAGTTTGAACATCTTAGTGTCTGACATTAAGGGAATATATGTTTTTAGATCAGCATGAATGAGGTGGAAACCGATCGTTGAAAGAAAGAAACCCATTTGCAACAACATGGGAGAATTTTGGGCGAAAGAGAAAACAAAAGGGAATTACATGGGAGAGTAGATGTGGTCCTAGATTTAGGGCTGGTTTGGCAACCACTTTTGAAATCTAGGTTTGATTTCAAAACATAGATTTTACCTCAAAATCGAAATTTTGTCCAAGCAAAATTTTTTTTTTCCAAAAGCTATTTTGGTTACAAAATCTCAGTTTGAAACCTAGGTTTTCTCTTTCCTACTTTTTCTCTCTTTCTCTTTCTTACTTTCATCTTTCCTACCCACTTTTTTGTATTGGAATCCGTAAAAACTAATAATTTTCCAAACATAAATCACTTTTCAAAATCTAGGTTTTGCCTCGAAATCTATAAAAGCTATTTTTCAAAATCTATTCTCCAAAACCTAGATTTTACCTCAGAATCTGTAAAAGCTATTTTCAACCTTACATCCAAACAACCTCTTAGATTTTGAGGGAAGTTTAGGTTTAAAGTGATGAGGAATTGGAAATAAAAAAGTTTTTGGGCATTGTTATTTCTTACTCGCAATAATAGTTACCCAAAGTTTATATATTTAATTTTTTTTGAAAATTTACAATTAAGTCCCAAATATGAGAATTAATGAATGAAAGGTCTCAAAGATCCAAAAAATTATCATAAGGTCCCAAAAATAACTGCTGAGTGACAACCTCAGCAGCTTTCATTAACAACCTCAGCAGTTACTCCTGGGACCTCATGATAATTTTTTTTAAATTTTTGAGACCATTTTGTGGTTAATTCCCTTGTTTGAGACATGTGTGTCATTTTCCCTTTTTTTGGGCAATTTTTTTGACATTTTTATATAGTTGGGAGTAGGTGGGGAAAACGTATAAACCATAAGAGAAGTTATGGGTCCGTAACGAAAGATTAATGGTTAAACTAATGGGATTGAGCCTGGTGGAAGAAACCAGTCATTCATAATGGATCCGGTAAAGAAGTATTTTTACGTAAGTCGAGGTAAATATGTGAAGAAAATTATCTCGTTTTGCAGAAAAACACTATTGAACGTGCTCTTAGAGAATAAATAAGCTTTTCCAAACAAATAGAACATGTTGAATCCTGTTGAGAGGCATGTTACCCAATAGTGTTTTGGGTAGGATTATCTCCGATAAGAGATATGTGCTTAGCAAAAAAAATGATGATAGATATAAGGGCCGCAATTAAAAAGAAAAAATTGGGTGTGAGGTTTGCAGTGAAATCACCAATTTAACTTTTAAAAATTGTAAGAAAAAAGGATGTATGACCTGATTGAAAATTATTATTGCTTGCAATTTTAATTAACATATAATAAATTTGTTCTCGTATTCCTAACAGTTAAAAAGTTAAGAAATTAAAATTGTCTTTGCTTTCCACCTTACATTGTCTTTCTGTTAAGATTTTAATTTATAACCAAAAAAATTGATTCATTAAAATCTTCACTCCTAAAAGAAATTAAGAAATACAAAAAAAAATAGCGATGGAGGAATTAAAAAAATGCAATATTAAATAAAGATTCATGAGCAACATGGATATGACAAGACAAAATTCAAACATGCTCAATGATAAAAGAGCAAAGCAATGGAGCAAGGCTCAACTATAGATAACTCTTGTTTCATTTAATACTTAATATTATTTTTTAATTAAAAATAATTCGAATTAAAGTTCACATGGCGGAAGTACTGTTTATCATCCTGATGATGCCCCATCTTCTTCCTTTTCCCTTTTTGCCATTTTGGTGATGAAAGGGACAAGCCCAGGATTTTACACTACAACCCTTCGAGGACATCTAATTCACTAGGTGGAAAGCTACAAAAAGATCCCTGGTACGATTTTGGGGTGTATTTTATATGTTTTAGGTTTTTCTATCTTAAGTTGTTATCCTTATGTTGAAATTTTGCTTTTTGTGAAGGAAAAAACAAAAAATTTACATTGAGGTTCCTAAACTGGTCCAGTCAATCGTATAATTCAACCCGACCTTGGGTGGGTTGTTCTGTAGAACCCCAAGTCTATATGAGAGTTGAATGTGGGATATCTACCCTGCTTGGTTGAAAGTTTTATGATATCACTCATAGCAATGGATGCAATTTGTCTCTTAATTTTCTTCATTTTATTTATGCATGAGGTGGTTGCAAATGATGCTTTTATTTCTTTTGTTACAGTTATCATGAGGAGTGGAGGGTGGTGGTATAAGGATCGGTTGGGACGTTCGCTGGGACCATGTGAGCACAGCATGGGGTGCTGGGATAATTGATAAGAATACTTTCATTTGGGGTGAGGATATGGATGAATGAGCCCCTATCCACATGGTTTATGGCTTGGAACCTGCTATTGCTACATGGGAAGGTCTGTTAAATTTCAATTTATTTTTCCTTCTTACTTTTTTTTTTTCGCCTTCCGTGTCTTGCTGGGAAAGGATATTATTAGTATTACAACAAAAGAAAATGCTCATAAACAGACTGCAAAGTTTTCTGTTGATGAAGATTGCAGTGGAAGTATACAAATCCAAGTGGTCAAGTCACCTATTTGTGTTGGATAAATCTGATTCTGGGTTTGGCATTTTTCAGTTAGAATAGGTGCTGCAGCAACAGCTTTTCTTCACAAACTGCAGAATGATATACCACCATGGGTTCCTCTTAAGGGGCATGAAAAAGAAGACTTATAAGCAGCTCCAAAAGAGGCTATAGAAAGCAAGAGACGTAAGCTAATGACAGTGCTTGGCCTGGAGTTAGAATTCCAAGTCATGCTCTGTTTCTCTGGGCTAGTGGTCCTGAACTGACCACTATTTTGGAGCAGGATCACATGCCCAACAAATACATCCCCAAAGATCTTAGGTATGTATATGCTTAGTGTGTTGCAGATATTAAATGACTGTCTTTACTTTCATGGTGTTCTCATAAAGAAACATCTTGGGCTACTGACTGTTATTGCTATATTAGCTAATTTACATTGGTTTCTTTAATGTATTATAAGAAGCAGTTGGCCAAAATTATTCCTGGGTTAAGGCCATGGGAAGTTCTAAGCATTGAACAAGCAATGGATCAAATAAATAATGGCGAGTGGCACGGTGAACCTCTTGGTTCCTTCAGTACCTGTCCTCCATACCTCAGGCACTGGAATAAGGATGTTAAGGTATGCATTTTTCATCTGAGCAGTATTGGAATTCCTTTTTCAACTAGAGTGAGTTTCTTTATTTTCCCTTTCTTTTCTTGTTAAGATTGAATTTATGACTTACCTTACCAAATTTGACTTTTCTTCATATTTGCTTTCCCTTCACCCT
Organism: Vachellia pachyceras; assembly: GCA_025593235.1. Lineage (NCBI taxonomy): Eukaryota > Viridiplantae > Streptophyta > Magnoliopsida > Fabales > Fabaceae > Vachellia > Vachellia pachyceras. The sequence goes on from JANTPZ010093851.1 coordinate 10,360, forward strand.
CTAGCTAAACCAGAGGAAGGTTTGTTATCTTCCATTATAATTCACCTTTTGGTCCATGACCCCCTTCTGTTACTGAACATGTAAATGAGACGAAGGCAATTCTCAACTACTGGCCAGTCTCACTATTGATCTGCTTCTTTCTCACCAAGACCTCAAACATCATATTATTATGAATCTTATCGACAGATTCATGTTAAGAGATTGCAATTAAATTCTTTAAAACTGGTGTCCTCTCAATCTTGTGGAATATTAATAACTGGGCACAGTCCAGATCTTGGATAACAACTTGCTTATGATGTCTTCTCCTTAACATCGCATTCCATTTGCTTTGGTTTTGGCAGAGTTTGTACAAGTTATTTGACACACTCAACACTCGAGTGTACAAGAAAGTGGAGAGGACAATTCCTGGCTTTGATAAAATAATGGATAAGGTGATGAATGAATATCATGATAGACTTGGCAAATTGGAGGGGACCTATAACATTTTCATAATGTAAGTTCTGCAAATCAAACGGTGAAACACTTTTGTAGTTATGGGAACTAGTTTTGGTGCACTTTCAACCCCTAACAAAGTTGCAAGCTGCAGGCACAGAAAGGCCCCTGAGAGCATGGGTTATAAAATTTGCATGGTCCCCTGTTTACGTGTATTTGCACTAGTAGTTATTGTGCTTGTTTGGGAACTCCGTTGGGAAAATGGATTTTACAGATTTCGAGGCATTTTGGGAATTTCGAGATGGTTTTACGGATTTCAAGATGGTTTTTATAGATTTCAAGATGGTTTTTTACAGATTTCGAGATGGTTTTGTCTCGACTTACATGCACCGTTGGGAAGAATGGCTTCCCAAACAAGCGCATTGTCTTGGTGATGAGTAATTTTCTTGCACTGTCATTTAAAGGACTTTGTAAAGATTGCTTCTAAATTCTTTAACAATGAAATACATCTATAAAGTCTTGTAGTGTTTATCATTACTGTGTTTATATATCTATTTCATTTAATTTTACAAGCCTTCATGTCATAATGTGAGCATCGGATTTCATGCAGGTATTCAAAAAAAATGTGGATAAAAGAATTAATTCCTTCATAGGTTAGAGATTTAATTCAAGAATTAGCATTCAACTATATTTTCTTAGTTGTCTTACAGGTATTGTATATATGACTTGCCTTGATTATTAGTGCCCCAAAGTAGAGAAACTCGTGAGAACAGGGTCGCATGGGTAGTTTTTTACTTATATTTCATGCATTAGGAAATCAATCCTTAGTTTTATGGTCACATTCCTTCCGGCAAAACATCAAAATGTCACTCGAGAAATGAGCCACCTTGTATGTGAGCAATGCTGGAATTTACATAAGCTTACAATCCCATATATATATACACACACACAAAGTGCGAGTAACGTCAACCAAAAGCACAATGAGCCTTGAAGAAACAAGCCTGTGATTTTCCCAAAGCGAGGGGCTAGGGCTATTTTATATACAAGCCTAGAGTAGAAAATCACGGGTATTATTGGAAGAAATCCCATTTGTTTCTCTCAAGCAACGTCCTCAAAAGTCAACGAATTGCCCGTGTTTTCTTACTGCAATCCTAATATGTACAGCAACTGCGGGATGCAGAGCAACTCAACTGCTTGGGGCAGACAGCCGTGCATCTAGTTCTTTTTCTTCTGATCAAGCGTGCTGTCCAAGGAAAAACTTTATCGCCTGATTGCTCGCCTTGCTCGGCACAGTGCAATAATGTGGATGACAGTCACAAATGTAGTTGCATAGAGGTCAAACAAATTTAATATGTCTCGTTTAGCTGCAAAAGATCAATCATTAAAGGTGTTTCCTAATATGTTGAGGTAATTAATCAAATAATCAAAGGATGAGGCCACACACCGAAAGGAAGAAATTCGAATGGGTTGAGCACATACATCATGCCAAGCACCATCTACAACAAAAACGGCAGTCATCTTTAACAGCAAGATGGCACATAACATTGATTGCATAAAATCAACTCTTTAGTCGTTCAAAAATAAAAAACCTTATCAATACAATTGATTCAGAAAAGTAAATTATGCATGACACATGCCTACAAGAGATTATGCGTATAATTGCAGAACAGTTAACAGTATGAAAATAGCATACTGTTATCTAACTTGGCATGATCCATATATCACAAGTATGGGGTGAATGATAGTTGTCCATGGGATCACTGACTTCAAACCTCCCATTAAAAATGAAACACATACCTCTCTGAATCAATCAATTTATTCAAATATTGACCAGCAAAATACAAGCAATAGACCTCAGTAGACTATAGATGAAAATTCACATCATTGTACATTTGTTACTTTACTGAGGAACACATGATTCAGTTAACATGAATAGATGAAGTTGATGGGCATTCTTCTTCACAACACGAGAGAAGAGGAAGATGCACAAAAAAATTCATTACAATTACCCACTAAGCATGAGCATTACCACATCATAATTTACAGGTCCATGAACTGTTTTTCTTGGATCATGGATATCTATGGGATTCCACAACACATTACTGAACACAGAAAAACATTAAACATACCAAGTCATGCAGGGTAAAAAAAAAAGGTTATAATAGTATCCCACGTCACACAAGAAATTTTCAGAGAAATGTATTCTAGAAATTTGCAGAGGAGAGACTCAGACACGTCTTTGCATTTTTAATTTGACCATGTGTATAGTCCATTAATTCCAATCTAATCTTCAAGACATGATGGAAATTACAAATGCAATGATCTGGAGCAACAGAGAGTAAGAATAACGAGGGAAAATTACAAATCCAGTCCCATAAAATTCATACTTAACTGCAAAGAGGCGAACTCTAGTCAAGTAGGAACTTGTTTTATCAGGATCCATCATATCTTGTAGAGCCATCCGAACAAGAAATGGGAGATCAAAAAGTTTCTGCAAAGAATAAAGATTATAAGCAAATCCGTATTCAAAGACCAACTAATTGGGAAGTTTTTATATATATCTGCCTGCTACATGTTGACTAATGAAAAGATTTTAGAATCACCAACATTAATAAACATAACTGCATGATGATATAGGTATACAAAAGATTAAATCTTCAAGATTTGTTTTTTTTGGGGGGCAACAATTCAAGATTTGGTTGTTGATAAAGAATAATGATGTGATCCATGTTAACTAACCCCACCTAGTGGAATAAGTCTTGTTGTATAATTCATCCAAGCAAAATCCTTCTTTTAGTTTGATAAGTCTAATTCACTTTTATATGCATGCAATTGCAACTACAATTAGCTAGACAATTAATTCAAATGGTTTTAAGGCTCCCAATTTTCTCATTGGCTCTCCAATGGGTTACCACTATGACCATCTAACTTTTATTTTATTGTTTTATTTGATAAAAGAAGAAATTTTGCAAAAAAGAGATGAGAAAATTGGAAGAATGTTCCAACAAAGAGAACAACAACAACAACAACAACAAACTCCCGAAAAATCCATAATCCCGAGCCTTAATTTAGAACACCCCACAGGTCTGTTACCTGAGGCTACTACAAAAAACAAGGAATCATATTTATGCCCAGTCAACTATAAATTATTATGGCAAGTCACTGGTTTTCCTGTTTTCCATATTTGACGGGATGGGTATTCAAGTACATGGGAGGGTTATACCCATTTTTTATCAAAAGAGGGTTATACTGTTTTGAATATCACACATTTTTACATTCACACGAGGATCTCTTATTTGTTGATGATCCATCCAATCTTTCTTATGTGAAAAATAGAGTAATGCAATGTATTGGAAAGATCATACACTACCTGCATGAGACCTTGCATGCCCCCAATGTGCAACCTGTTGTATCTTCTCACATTTTCCATGATTTTATTTGATTCTGGGTTGTGGCTACAGTCAAATGCTGCTTGAAAGGGTGCCAGACTGGAAAAACGACGGCAGCACATGGGGCATTTGCATTGCTTCGCTGCATCTCCGTGTAGCCATACACGCAATATGCACTCTCCTTCACCAAGAAAATTTTAATATAATTCAATTTCTAGCCATATTAATATATTACATTAAGTCAACAGGAAATCTTGCCACAACCTACAAGTCCATGAAACATTAACAAGAACACAGATAGAACAAAACAAGGTTTTTAAAAAGAGGAAACCTAAGCATCTTATAATACCAACTGTGGTCCCATTAAAATTTCCCCTAAGAAGATACTATAACATCAAAGCAAAAGTGATTATATTTGTTACGCCCATAGATGCGTGTGGTGAGAAACACGGATGTGGCCTAAATGACTATAAGCCTTAATTTAAAGGTTCCAAGTTCAAACACTGGCTCAAGTAGAAGTATATCTTGGAGTACAAGTGCTTCATAGCCCCGAGTTCATTGCAATTCGCAGCTTGACCTTCTCCCAAACTAGCAATAGAAAACCTCAACGCTAGACTCAATATGTCGTTTCTATCCCTTCTTTTTCTTTCCGCTCTCCTACCCAACATCACAATTCCAAAAACGCACGATTATACCTGTTCAACCTCAAGAGGGAAAAAAAAAAACCTAAGGTCCCTTTATTTCCGCGAAGACGGTTTCCATTTCAAGAACCCCAACGTTAGGTAAACCCCAAGCTACATCAAAAACGAGTAACGGAAATTGAAACAAAATTATGATGAGCAACGAAGGACAGAGATTCTTACCGCAGAACCAATGGGAGCAAGAGGTGCGGCATGGGAGGTTGAAATCGCCATGACAAACAGGACAGCAATCATCGGGGGGAGGAAGCTCCATTGCCGTCTCCTCAGCCATTTGCTTTGGTTCGGATTCACCTTTCACCACCGCCTCACCTGCCCTTCTTCCTTCCTTCCTCTTCGCTGTCTTTCCCCTCCTCCCACTTCTGGCACATTCGCTTATGGAGAATTTTTCAAAGGGAAGCCATTTCATATACTCACCTAATTTATTTTTGAAAAATTAAGGTGCGGTAAGATGTAATAACAGGTGACGATTTTGTAAATTAAGTTACGGTAATATTAAATTTCATATACATATTTTTTTTTATAAGTGGTGTAAAAATTAGATTCACAGAATACTAATAATTTAATTTAGATCTTTTTTAACAATAAAATATTATGTCCGTTTGGAAACGCGGTAGATAAGTATTTTTACGTAAGCCGAGATAAATATGTGAAGGAAATTATCTCGTTTTATAGAAAAATATTATTGAACGTACGTTTGCCTTTTAAAAACATTGTTCCAAACTAGTCCATGTAGTGGACTTGAGTAAGCTTGAGCCATGTTTTTAACTTTTAACACTTGAGTAAGCTTGAGCCATGTAGTGTATATAAGGGGAGTTTTGTTAAGTGAACGTTTTTCCATTTTTACCTTCAATTAATTACATGTTTCTCTCATTTTCCACCCGTTCTCTCTCATTTTTTTCTACGATATGATTCCCTTTTCGGCTCACCATCATCACAAATAAGGTTATATTTGGGAAAAAAATGTTATATCTTTGACGCATTCATTACTTTTAACTAATTCTAACCGCTAATTTATTTTGCATTTGTGGTTATAGCGTGTAGAAAGAATTGGAGACATTATTTATTAAATAAAATGAGAATTTAGGGCTTGTTTGGAAGGCCCTTTGAGAATAGTTTTTACGGATTCCGAGGTAAAATCTAGATTTTGGAAAAATAGCTTTTAGAATTCAAAGCAAAATCTAAGTTTTAAAAGATTGTGCTTAAGAATTTATTGCCTTTTACGGAGTTTGAGGCAAAAGGTAGGTATGAAAGATAAAGAAAGAAAAAGTATGAAAGAAAAAATTTATTAGGATAGATTGTGTAATTTAACAATAAAGTAACTTTTTCAAAATCTAGGTTTCAAATTGAGGTTTTGTATCCAAAATAACTTTTCTAAAAAATGAGAGTATTTAGACAAAATTTAAATTTTTGGGTAAAACTTAGATTTTAAAACTAAACATAAATTCTAGAAATGGAAGCCAATCAAGCTTAGCACACAATTTGCTCATGATTAATGGCTGAGAGCATTGGTTGGACATAGTGGTGTACTTTGGAGAAGTGGCGCAATGCTAAGTAGGATGCATTTTACAACTGGATCCTCATCGCCGTTATTGCAAACTATAGGTATTGTTTGGCAACGATCATGAGAAGTTCAAAAGACATTCAACGGTGTTTTTCTGTAAAACGAAATAATCTCATTCACATATTTACATTGACTTACGTAAAAACATTTCTCTATTAACTTATATATTTATATTTAGCCGCCAATAATATGTAGAACGATAGTTTTGCACGTAGAAAAAGAAGCACGTTATAATTATATTATATATATAATTTCTTTCATATATTTATCTTAAATTCTGTAAAAACACCCTCCGAACATATTGCCAGGCACGCACTCTTCTGGTGGAGCCATTCCTCTCGTTGCTCCAGCTGCTGCTTTTGTCCGAATTGTGATGTTCCCTCGTGATCTTTCCAATGCTGCTTTTGTACTTTCTCTATTTACAATCATTATGCTGGGATCTCATGATAAGAGAATTTAATAATTAAAATGTTATTTTTATATAGTTAAGTTTTATATATTTTAATTATATTATATTATTTTATTATAACTGATTTGACTTCGAGTTAATCCTAATATAACCCACTGACCCTTGAAATACTGTTTCAACCAGTTCACTGTCCAGTCTAGTTTTTAAACCTTGCCTTTTTTAGAGAAAATAAAAAAAGGGAAATTTACTGTTCAGTCCCACATAAGGGATTTATTTATCAAATGGTCCCAAGTTTTAAAATATTTATCAAATGGTCCCAGAGGTGTTGTCAATGAACGCATGGTGTTGTCAATACAGCGCATGGTGTTGTCACGTGATAACCCTTGACAACACCATGCGCTGTATTGACAACACCTCTGGGACCATTTGATAAATATTTTAAAACTTGGGACCATTTGATAAATAAGTTCCTTATATGGGACTGAACAAAAATTTCCCATAAAAAAATAGGGAATTTGAGCCTTGGATTGCCATAACCAGCCAATCAGTCTAATGGATCAAATTCAATCCAACCCGACCTCGAGTTTTTACTGAATTGGATTGGACCATCAGTTGCCAAACTCAATCCTTCCAATAAAATAGACCATACTTTTGGGTTGAGCTCTTGTTTGGTTCAATTTGCTTGCTATACAGGACTCGTTTGGTATAGCGTTTAGATTTTCCAAACGTACGTTCAATAGTGTTTTTCCGTAAAATAAGATAATCCCTTTCACATATTTACATCGACATGCGTAAAAGTATTTCTCTACCGCGTTTTTAAATGAGCATACAGACTAAACATAATGACTTTCGGTAATATGATACATGTTCTTAGCAAAAGAAGTGACACTTAAAAAATTAATGAGGATTGAGTATAATGAAAAGGATTTGCACCTCACAATTTGTAGAGGCAATCCATATATGTAATTGCAATGATAATCTACAATATATTGTAAAGATTATATATGCATGCAAAAACAACATATATATTTCTCATGTAAAAAAAATATGTATAACCACCGGGCGTCGTGGTGCAGTGGTCAGCGCGGCTGTCACCACCACAGGGGTCGAGTGTTCGATCCCTGGGAGCAACGCTCGGGGGTAGAGGTAACCCACCCTTGGTGCAAAGCACCTTACAGGGGTGCGTCACGTGTATTCCTCGCTCCGGATTAGTCGGTTGCCCCGGGTTACCTGGTCCAGTTGTAAGAAGGCCAGGGACTCAGGAAAAGGCGCCAGATACCGGGGGGTTCCGAGTGTGGACCAAAAGCCCACTTGCTTGTTGTTCACCAAAAAAAAATAAAAAAGAATATGTATATATATATTTCAATATCAATTACTTTATAAATTTGGGTTTAAGTGATTGTTCATACATGTTAACTGAAAACAGAGGCAAACATAGTGTCATTTTCATATTTTAATTAGATGCACACAATAGTAACTCATGATTAGGAGGAAATTTATTTCAATTTCAAATGACAATGGGGCAACTATCATATGTATGTAGCTTTTATTGTGCATGTTATACTTAATTTGTGACTACAAGAAAAGTTATTTAAATCCATCTTTCCAATTGAAGGTTCTTTGAATGGTTGGAATAAAAGTGTCAAATGTTTGAGCCACCAAAGAAATATATGTTTTTAAATATAATGATTATACTCGGTAATATTATCATTTTTCATATTTTTACTCTCGATTTTATCATTATTTTAACTTAATTAAATATAAATTTTTCATTCAAATTATTTCTCATTACACTTTGGCTCAGTGTTTACAAGACCCAAACATAAATTTAACATTATGTTTCCATAAAATGAGATAATATCCTTTATATGTTTGCATTGTGCTTGTTTGGTAATACTTAACTTATACCCAAAATCACGTTCAACAGTGCTTTTCCATAAAACGAGATAATATCCTTCACATATTTACCTCGATTTACATAAAAGTACTTCTCTACTGCGTTTGCATATCGATTGATGTAAAAGTATTTCAGCGGCCGGAAAAATTCTCTTTTCCATCCATTTTCATTACCATAAATTCTTCTATTCGAACGGCCCTAATCAGATGGCACCGACAATCGGAATCCATAGAAAACAAGATGCGTGTTTGCGCAAATTGATTTTTTTAAAAAAAAATCTAATTTGATAACTTTTTTTCTTTTGGATTTTCTTTTTATACAATCCCAATTGCCTGACTCCGCGTCACCGCTCAATCCCAGGCGTGGCTGGCTAGTAATGTTCGGATCTTAATCTCTCTCTCCCTTTCCCTTCTGTTGAATTCCTTGGACTCATTTTTCTCTGTGAGATTTCGGCAACAAACGGAAACCCCCGACAATTGTCTTGTTCAAGACCTGAATCCTCAATCTCGCTCCTGGTACTCTCTCCATCTTGATTTATTACGCCTTGCATTTGTTTCTTTCGATTTTGTTTTGTTTCACTTGCTTCGTGTTTCAAATATGAATCACCCAAACTGCATTGTGAGCAATAGGGTATTTGTTGTTTCTGATATTTTTTGCCTGATCAAGCATTGATTTGTTTCTTTTCTGGGTTCTGAATAATTAGGCATTCATATTATTTGCCTTGCGCTGAGATGACTTTGAGTAATGGCAAAGTTGAGTCATTGAGTGGTTGTAACGGAGGAGATTCGGAGACGCCTTTCAGGATCTTCGTGGGGTATGATCCGCGTGAGGACATTGCGTTTCAGGTGTGTCGCCACTCAATCTTGAAGAGATCTTCGATTCCTGTTGAGGTCATACCAATCAAGCAATCAGATCTGAGAAAGAATGGATTGTATTGGCGTGAAAGAGGGCAATTCGAGAGCACCGAGTTCTCCTTCTCAAGATTCCTGACTCCCTTCTTGGCCAATTACAAAGGCTGGGCAATGTTTGTGGATTGTGATTTTCTCTACTTGGCAGATATTAAGGAACTCAGAGACCTGATTGATGA
>JANTPZ010093854.1:0-13110 GCA_025593235.1 Vachellia pachyceras
GATAATGGCCACTATATTACATGTTCGGCATTCTTACAGGACATTGATCTTATTGTTTCCAATGCCAAGGTGTGTCCTATGCGTTAGATTCCAAATAAGTACCCATTTGTCTAGCTATTGAGAAAATGCATTGTGTAATTCTGTAACTAGGTGCTATCAGTGCTTCTTAGCGGTGGAATATCTATTTTCTTTTAACGTACTGAGAAAGCCTTTCTAATTCCATGTTGTTGTCCCCAACCCAGGCTTATAATGGAGAGGACTACAATGGTTCAAGGATTGTTAGTAGAGCTTGTGAGCTCCGTGATGCAGTATGTGGACTTTTTTGTGTTCGGTTTCATTTTAAAGTTTTCGTGCGTACTGGTGCCTGGAAAGTTGGCCTTTATTTAGGTTCATGGAATGCTATCACAGATGGATCCAGCGCTGGTTGCATACTGTGACAAGATTGCTGCCCAAGGCGGCCCAGTTAATTTGCCGGAGGAATTCAGGGGTTCTACTTTCCCATCTACTCCTGTTCAGCTGGGAACCACCACTAGAATGAGTGCTCGACTTCGTAATGTCCAACCTGAGGTTAATATGGATCAAAGATATGAAGCATTGAAGCGGACAAAAAGGAGCGTTGATGTTACACATGCAGGTGGTAATGCCTTATTAGTGTTGGGATTAGGACATACAAGCAGCGGAATTTAAAATTTTCTAATTCCAAATACGGATCTGTTAAAAACGTTTAGATCGAGGAGATGAAGGCGTACCTTTTGCATTTCGAGATTGTCCCTTCCTCTGCGTCTGGATCTCTTCAAACTCCACAACCTTCCACGCTCTTGCTTCCGATCACGAGGAGCCGACATTCTTTAAATTGCCTCCCTCTATCGGTATCCACGCGAACAGTCTCCAACAATAGTAGCGTGCCATTGCCTCTTTGTTTCACTCTCTCTTTCTAGGGTTTCGTGGCTGAATAGCGAATTCAAATTCAGAAATATGATGCCTCTTCTGTTCACGAGCACTTATATTTATAAAGCTCATAGAGTGCATCATAATCAAGGATTAATATTTTATTAATATTGAAAAATTTGAATTTTAATTTCAAAAGGATATTCTAGATCTAATCTTGAAATTTGGATTTCAAAAGATATTCTAGATCTAATCTTGAAATTCGGATTTCAAAAGATATTCTAGATCTAATTTTGAAATTTGAAATTCAAAATGTGAAATTCGAATTTTGCAATCTTAATTTGGATTAAATTGATCTGATCAAATCATATCCATTTAATTAATCCAAATAATGAGCTAACAGATTTATCTTTATAAATTAAAATGATGCTAGTTATTTAATTTATCAAATAAATTAAACTAACACACACAAATATTATTTATATAATATTGTGCAATTTCGAATTTCAAAATATATACATATATATTTAAAATTTGAATAAACCCTAGAAATAAAGCTTATGTTGGGCTGTTCTTACGTGCGACCCTGTAGGCCCATATAAAGTTGGCAGTGGGCTAATCTCACCATAAGCCCACAAGTCGCAAGTGGTCTCTAGCAAGATATTACGACAACCCACTTTTATGCAACAACATCGCGTCCCTTTCGTCACTCGATATCACGGTCAAGGATGAGGCATAGATGATGTCATCCTCCTATTCCCGACCATTACTTTCTCGATCCCTGAGTGGTCTGATCAAAGAAACGAAAAAAACCCCTTTTCGTTACAGTATGGCCATACATTTCTCAGACTCACTCATCGAGGGCCCAGTAATATCTCTCAACTAATGTGAGGGACAAATCCCATCTTGATCACTCACATTCCTCCACATGAAAACCCTTAAGCCCATTTATAGCCTTTATCATCACCCGGTCAAAGGTGACTTTTGACTAAGTCAAAGCTTAGTGACTTTCATGCAGGAATCCATGATAATCTCATGTCAAAGGGCATTGTGACGTGATTACATATGAGATAAGCTAATGACTTAATCCATGCAGCTTTCTCATAGCGGGTCGGTCCAGCACCTTGTACTCTTACAAGTGCCTATGACTTTGACTCGTATCTCCATACTTTATCAAAGTCATATTGGTCTTAGTTTATCTTTGTTCCCATAGAGAAAACCGACCAGGGACATTTAGGACAAAATTCATAATTTGCCCATAGATGCAATTATCATATTAAACATGCAAAAGTTATGACAATTAAATGGAGAAAATACATTAAAATAAATAATGCGTGAAGTACATTGATTGGCCCCTAGGGCACAATTTCCAACAATAAGTATTTGAACATTGGCCGTTTTCTTTTCTTTTCTTTTTGGATTAATGCAATTTTTGGTCCCTCAAGTTTAGTCTCATTTTGGTTTTGGTCCCTCAAGTTTCATTGCGTTTACATTATTGATTCCTCTAATTTTGTAAAGACCTGGACTATTTTGCCCCTAGAGAGACCAAAACCTATGGTTTGAAACTTGAGGGACCAAAACTACAATAAGGGCAAATTTGAGGGACCAAAGATTATATCAAGCCTTCCTCTCTCTTTTTTCATCCTCTTTGATTTACATAGCCATGCTTATTTCACAGTATTGGAGACATGTTCCCTTTCATGGCTAACATTTTGGTGAAGTTTTCCTATTTTGGCTATATCCCTCATGTGTATGATGACAACGATCTCTAAAATTTGATTTCAGTGGCAAATGACAAGACGCGATAAGATCAGACTTTACCGGAACAGCAAGCCAGTGAAGTTGCTTGTGAAGGGCCTGAGCTTGCTTCAGTTGATGAAATATACATGGAGCCAATACGTGTGGAGAAGCAGATGATGTTAGCCTTGATGTCACAATGTCTGATGGTGAGTTTTCAAGCCAAATGGAGTCTGTGAAGCAGCTTTTTGTGAAGCGTAGTGCAAATTACAGCATTCCGCAGCTTGAAAGGATTTACACAAGAATCATGAAGGGTATTTTTGAAGCTGAAGGCAAGGGAACCAAAAATCTAAAGACTTGGGTGTTGAAGTTTTTGTATACATTTATAGAAGATGAGGCAAATTTCTAACTTAGGTCCCTCTTCTCCAACATAAAGAATTAGTGAAAAGAAGGGAGGAAAAGGGAGAAAGAAAGCGAACAAAGAACTTACTGTAAAGGCCGGATTTCTAGTGGGTTTTTCAATTTTTTTTGCCTAATTGACATTGAGCATATCTTTCTTATTTTTTTATCCATACCTTCCCTTGCCTGATGAAAACGCAGGTTGCCGCCACATGAACACTCAAATAAGCCTTTAAAAGGTACATCCAATGAATTTTAACTGCAAATGAATAATTAAAGTTGGAGTATTACTAGAACAGATCCAATGAATATAAAATATCACTATGAAATGCTTGAAAATTATGAAATTGGGTTGGAGTTTCATAAGATCTGGGTTAGATTAATTGCAGACGTAAAAAGACCTTCGTACTCTTTTCTCCTTCACATTCTTTTCTAGATTTCAATTTAAATAATTAAGGGTAATAAAATCTTTTCATATATAAATTTCAATTCAATTTGATGATCTTCAGGTATCTGAAGGTGATTTTTTCTATTTATGAATCCTTTAAATATTATGTGATGTGAATTGATGAGTAAGAGTTCGCTTGACTTCTCTTTCTGAAACCTAGGAATTTCCACAAAACCTAGGTGTTATCCAAGTACTTACACCTTTTTTTAAAATATAGTTTTTGTAACAAAATCTAGGTTTGAAACCTAGGTTTTGAAAAAGTTATTTTCTTGTCAAATCATACACTCTCGTAATAAATTTTTTCTTTCCTTTTTTTCTTTCTTACTCTTTGCCTTGAACTCCGTAAAAGCATATAACTTCTCAAATACAATCACCTTTTAAAACCCAGGTTTTGCCTCAGAATCCATAAAAGCTATTCTCCCAAAATCTATTCTCCAAAACCAAGATTTTGCTTCGAACTCTATAAAAGATATTCTCAAATGTACTTCCAAATGAACTCTAAAGCACAGTTAAGTTGTTGGTATGTTTCTCAGATGTCGTTACCCCTATTTTCTTCATGTTGTCATCAAAATGTAGAGGAAGAAGATGAAGTTGTACCTTTTGCGTGATTTTGTCTTTGTCAATCTTTCAAAAGATGCAATCACATATTTTCTCTCCCTCTTTTCGCATTTCTCTATCTTGAAACTCATGTCACAACTTTTTAGATTTTGATGGAAGACTCTGGTGTTCGGGAAGTCCCTTTGGATAAACATCAGGGGGATGATGCATTGGTTTCTCGTGCGGAGAAATCAGGGAGGATGCTATAAGGATGATACTGAGGATGATCCAAATTTGAAAAAACCAAAAAGCCCAACTTTGAAAGATCATGTTGCATCATATAAGGATGATAGCATCCTCCCTGAGTTCGTCCATGTGGATGTTGTTGATGGATCCAGAAGTCAATGGGGGTATGCTACTTGTAGAGATATTATACAAGATAGTAATGGGAATTAGATAGCTGTTTTTCATAAACTAGGTTGTGTCTTAGTAGCATGGTAGTTAGAATCTTGCGATTCATGATTCGATCCAGATATTAAGGTATTCGACTCCCAGAGTGAAATTTTCCCCTACGGAATCGCATGTCGTTTCTCCCAATTCACAATTCGAATCTCACGATTCGATCTAGATATTGAGCAGAAAAATTTGACTCCTATAGTGAATCTTTCCTCAACTGGAATCTTTCACACAAGAATAGCAAGAATCGCTTGACCACTGCTATTCCAATGATGCTAGATGAAGTCTGCCTCTTCCTTTCATGATGTGAGAGGGAAATTGCCGCAATAGTAGCCTTTTGTTCTTGCTTTTTCTTTAAAGAATTGATATTTTTGTCGTAAAAAACCCTCACGCTATAGTACAATCTATATCCAGCCAATGCCTATCGAAATTTTAAGCTTCCTATTGTGCGTGAGTTGATTTTTTTATCTGCTCCCACCTTATTTATGTGCGACCATGTCTATTATTATATTTCTTTCATAGTTTTACTTATCCAGTCCATCAAGTAAATCTTATAACGCTACTTTTTTTGGAAGTTTGTTTCTTTCCACCATTTTAACTTTTCTATGCTATTAGTGGTTCTTTTGTAGCTGTTATTTTGGTGGTGAGGGCACAATGACTCATAATTTTTATGAATTTATGAACTAGAAATTTTTATTTGTTGTCTCTTGTGTGAAATTATATTTATGTCATCATTAATAAATGATCATGAATTTTACAATTCACAATGCATTTTGATCCACGATTCTAAAAATGGATTTTTCAATTTACGGTTCGTATCTTGTTTTGATAACCTTACTCAACAGTAGCTTCTGAGTTGTAGGCTATAAGGATAGGCTTACAAGTATTTAGACACTCAGGCCTAACAAAAATCAATCTTCATTACAGCTTCTAGCTACTACTGATGGGGACTTTCACCCTATTGGGCATGAGATTAAAGAATAAGATCATTAGTTTACCCTTACTTTGACATTGAGATTTCTCATGCTCATAAAGAGGTCCTGCTATGTGTAGATTTTTGTCTAATGCAAACGTGTTTAGGGGTCATTTGGAACCTCTACTGGAAATCTAGGTTTTGGAGGCAAAACTTACATTTTGCTAAGTACTCGCATATTTCGAAAAAGCTATTTTTGAAACAAAAGTTATGTTTGAAACCTAGGTTTTGAAAAATCTATTTTCTTGTCAAATCACACACTTTCTCCTAATAAATTATCTTTTTACTATTTTTTAATTCTTTCTCTTTTCTATTTTCTAATTACTTTTTAAACTGAACTCTGTAAAAGCCAATAACTTCCCAAACACAATAACCTTTCAAAACATAGGGGCCCGTTTGGTACACTGGAATTGATTTTGATGGAAATGGAGTTTAAAGTGTGTTTGGTACATCATAGAAATGAAACCTAATTTTTGTATGAAAAGATTGAAATGCCCTTTAATATTTAAAAAATTCTAGATCTACTAAAATGTTTTATCTTCAACGTCAGAGGTTACTGGCGCCGTCATGCTCGCCGGTGCTGCTATAGATATGCTATAGTGCTTTGCCTTCCAGATTTGGTTTGGGCACGAACAGAGGAATCACGGAAGACGATAGAGCTAGTCTAAGTATGTGAACAGGAACGGTGCTGGTTAGGTGATACGCTGTTGAGCGACGACAGGAACAAATGGACGGCGCTGGGTCTGAACGCGACGAGACTGGATGCAACGGACGACGGCGACGAGAATGAGCTGGATAACTGATGAGTATGTTGATTGCTTCAGTTCATTGACGGTGGGTTTTTGTCACCGTCAAGCTCACTGGCTTCGCCTCGACACTGCACCTTCGAGCTCAGCCTCACAGCAGTCGAGTGTGGGTAGCCGTCGAAATCTGCATAAGGGTAAAAATATAATTCCATGTATTTTTGTCCAATTCCACACCTTACCTCATGGAATTGATTTCCATGCATTTTGATTGAATTGGCTTCCACATGGAAGCCAATTCCATGGTATCAAACAAGCTCTATCATGGAAATGATTTCCATTTCCATATCCACCTACCCCAATTCCATGGTACAAACAAGGCATAGGTTTTACCTCGAAATCCGTAAAAGCTATTATCCCAAAATCTATTATTCAAAATTTATTGAACTCTGTAAAAATTATTTCTAACGGACTTCCAAATGAGCTCTAGACATATTATACTTTAGAGCTAGACCTTTGTGCTTGTTACTTGAACTTTCAAGATAGTGTCTTGTTTTATGGGAAAAAAACAGACGCAGAAACGATGCCCTTGCTGCTCTGTGTCACGGGCTTAGTAATTTACTAGATGAAGCACCGTGCAGCCTAGCAAGATTCGCTCAAATCCTCACTCTGAATTTGCTAGTAAGCCTTCTAAAGACTTTGCTTAGTTTTGAGAACTAAGGAAGTCTAGAGAGAGATGGACAACTTGGGAGAATGCTTGAATGCTTTCAATTGCTTGGTGGTTTACAAGTGAACCCCTTAGGGGTATTTATACTACTCCACCTCCTCAATGGACGGTGGAGATCTACTCGATCCGATGGCCGATATCGACCTTCCAGAATCCTCTCCTAAAATATCTAGATATTTATGCTAGATATTTACACATGTGAAAAATGTGTGGAAAACTCTAGAATATCCTAGTACATACAAGTGTTCCCAAGAGAAATCTAGAGAATTCTAGGGTTCTCTCGAGTAGACCGTGACATCCTCCCCCACCTATTCTGGCGACGTCCTCATTGCCTTCTTTTCCTCATACGCCTCGATTTGGTCCCGAAATTGCCACAAGTGGGAGAGAGGCTTCTAACTAGCCTCACTTTAGGGTAGTCCCTTCCACTTGACAAGAAGTTCATGAACTGCAGTTTGGTTTTGCGGCGTACCTTCCGATCAGCAAGGATCTCCTCAACCTGTATGTCGTATTGATTCTTGATGCTCATCGGTGCACGTCGTGAGATGCCTCTGTCCGGATCTAAGGGATCACCATGATAAGGCTTGAGTAAACTCACATGGAAGACGGGGTGATACTTGATTCCGGCAGGCAGCTCCACTTTTTAGGCTTGGGTCCCAATCTTCTTGAGAATGGGGAAAGGTCCTTCATTTCTCCTGAGGAGACTCCTATGCCTTCCTTCCAACCTCGCATGGGCATACATCTTGACAAGGACAAGGTCCCCGACTTGGAATTCTCTGGGGCGTCTCTTCTTGTCGGCCCACTTCTTCATCTTGTTGGGCTTTCTCTAAGTAGGCTCATGCAATATCAGCTTGATCATTCCAATCCTTTGCAAACTTGTACACTGGAGGACTAGGACCCTTATATCTGGAGGCAACGGTACTGGGTGTTAAGGGTTGCTGACCCATGACAACCTCGAATGGACTTCGGCCAGTAGACTCGCTCCTCTGTAAGTTGTATGGGAATTGGGCTACATCAAGTAACTTTGCCTAATCTCGATGGTTGGCACTCACATAGTGCCTCAAATAGAGCTCTAGAAGGGCGTTCACCCTCTCAGTCTGTCCATCACTTTGAGGATGAAAATTGGCGGAGAAGTTAAGTTCAGAACCCATACGCTTGAACAACTCCGTCCAGAACCACCCAGTGAAGCGAGTGTCTCGATCACTGACTATTGAATGAGGCAACCCACAATACTTGACCACGTGCTTGAAGAATAATCGGGCTGTCTGTTCAGCAGGACATTTCTTGGGTGTAAGAATGAAGGTGGCATACTTAGAGTACCGATCCACCACTACAATAATCCAATTATAACTTTCACTTGTGGGTAGACTTACTATGAAGTTCATAGAAATGCTCTTCCAAGGACGCTCAGGAATGGGGAGAGGCTGCAGTAATCCTGCAGGTGCTGTTTGCTCTATCTTGTCTTGTTGGCACACAAGACAAGTCTTCACATATGCCTCAACATCATCCTTCAACTGAGGCCAGTAGTAGGAATCGCCTACAAGTGCCAGTGTGCGATGTAGGCCTGGGTGGCCGGCCCACTTACTGTCATGACACTCCATCACCTCTTTCTGAAGGTTGTCATAAGAAGGCACATAGATTCGTTGGCCTTTTGTAAGGAGCATTCCATCCTGGACCCACAATCGCCGAGTCTTGCCTTCTTCCACGAGGGTAAGGATGGATTGGGCTATCTTATCATACTTCAGCCCTTCCTTAATACGCTCCCTTAAATTACTCTGAGGACGGCAGATACTAGCAAGGGTACTTTTGCGGCTTAAGGCATCTGCTACTAGATTGGCCTTGCCTGGTTTGTAGTCCAGATCATATACAAACTCTGCATGGAAATCCTGTCATCGTGCTTGCTTGGGAGTAAGTTTCTTCTAAGTTTGGAAGTAGCTGGTGGCCACATTATCTGTCTTGATTACAAACTTGCTCCCAAGTAAGTAATGTCTCCACGTATGAAGACAATGGACTACCGCTGTCATCTCCTTTTCTTGCATCGTGTACCGCCTCTCAGTATCATTGAGCTTCCAGCTTTCAAAGGCGATGTGGTGTCCCTCTTGTATTAAGACCCCACCGATAGCAAAGTCAGAAACATCGGTGTGCAGCTCAAAAGATTTGTTGAGGTCAGGCAGAGAAAGTACAGGCTCTTCAGTCACAGCCTTCCTTAGAGCTTCGAAGGCCTATTGGAACTTGGGACTCCAACTCCATACTTGCTTCTTTTTTAACAAATTAGTGAGTGGAGCGGCAACAGCGGAATAACTCTGGATAAGCTGGTGATAGTAGTTTACTAAACCAAGAAATGATCTTAGCTCAATAACCGTTGTGGGAGGCTCTCACTCAAGAATGGCTTGCACTTTGACCAGATCTATGCGAAGTTTGCCCCTGCCAATTATGTGTCCCAAGAAAGGCACCTTTTCTTGGGCGAAGGAACATTTTTCCTTCTTAACATAAAGCTCATGGTCCCTTAATGTGGAGAACACTTGTCGCAAGTGTTCCACATGCTCCTATAAGGTCTTGCTATACACAACAATATCATCCAAATAGACTACCATAAAATGATCAAGGTAGGGAGCAAGTACCTTGTTCATGAGGGTGCAGAATGTGGCCGATGCGTTTGTGAGACCAAAGGGCATGACAAGGAACTCATACGATCCATAACGCGTAACGCATGCTGTCTTTGGCTCATCTCCTTCGGCTATGTGAACCTGATAGTATCCACTCCTCATATCAAGTTTAGTAAAGTACCTTGCATCTCCAAGTTGATCAAAGAGGTCCTCAATCAGAGGGATGGGATACTTGTTCTTAATAGTAATCTTGTTGAGCATCCGATAGTCCATGCAGAGTCAAAAGGAACCATCATGCTTCTTCTGAAAGAGTACCGACGCACCATATGGGGACTTTGAGGGATGAATGTACCCAGCATCGAGTAGCTCCTTCAACCGTCTCTGGAGCTCTTCTAACTCTGGGGGTGCCATGCGATAAGGAGCAAACGCGGGTGGTTTAGACCCTAGTTCTAACTCGATAGCATGGTCGACCTCTCTTTTAGGAAGGAGCTTCTTTGGTAGCTCGGCTAG
This sequence comes from Vachellia pachyceras, assembly GCA_025593235.1. Lineage (NCBI taxonomy): Eukaryota > Viridiplantae > Streptophyta > Magnoliopsida > Fabales > Fabaceae > Vachellia > Vachellia pachyceras. Next base: position 10,022 of record JANTPZ010093854.1, read on the forward strand.
TATGATGTCCTTGAACTCATCAAGGACTACCTGGACTGTCTCTAGTACAAGGGCATCCTTGACCACTTCATCTATCTTCAAGGTGGCCAAGTATATGGTCTCCCGTTTCTTGAGACCCTTGGAGAACTGGAGGGTAGAGATTATGTTCCTCTCATCAAACTATCGTTTGACTGGAACATAGTATTAGCGTTTGCCCTCTCCGATGTACACTATGTTGGAGGAGGACTCGAGGACAATATTGGCCTTATCAAGGAAGTCTATATCGAGATAGAACTTCTTGTCATCTAGAAGAGCAACAATGATGTCTGCCTTACCCTTCCACTACTAGATCTGGATGGGGGTGTCCTGAGCAACACCATATATGGGAAGGCTACCTGCATTTACCCCTTTTACATAACCTTCCTCTTTGGTATAAGGAAGGCCTATCTCCTCAGCAACTTTCTTAGCCATGTAGACAAAGTCAGCTCCAGTGTTTATCATGGCTGATAAGGGTTTATCATTAATGTGAACTTGGACATACATGCGTCTACGATGAGGCTCATCGCTCTTCTTCTCTAAGGCCCCGATACAAGTCATTGAGGCCAGTTGGGACTCCTCCTTCTTCTCATTGTCCATAATGAGGGAAGCGAGCTTTCCTTTCTTTGGGCACTCAAACACTTGGTGTGGACCATTGCAGAGAAAGCAAGAGACCTTACGGGGAGCATCTTCCTTCTTTGATAGACCCTTATCGTGGAAGCGAACCGTCTTGTCCTTCATGGGGCCATGATCGCGTTCTTCCCCACCTTTTCCATTGTGGGTACTCTTCTTGATCGGTCCCTTAGATGACTCCTTCTTGTATTCAACCAAGGATTCTGCAGCGGCAATGGCGAAAGCCCGATCTTGAACGCCCCGCCTCTTAAGTTTCGTCTTGGCCCAGTCGCACAAGCTATCCAAGAAAGTAAAGAGGGCATCCTTCTCACTCATGTCTGAGATTTCGAAGAGTAGTTCTTGTAACTCCTTGACATATTCTCAAATATGCCCTTCCTTATGTTGGAGGCGGCGGAGTTTGGCTCTAGCCTTATGCTCAGCGTCTTCAAGGTAGAACTACTTCTTGAGGCCTTTCTTAAACTCATCCCAAGTTTGGATCGGTTCCGATGTCTATCTCCCTGGCGTTCCTTGCTCCACCAAAGGAAGGAGGCTTGGGGACATTCGACTTTAAAGAGGAAGGCACTTGGCAAGTCCCTACGTTGGCCACCGCGGCCATGCAAGTCTTTACTTACGTTATAAGCTCCTCCACTTGTGACCGTAACGGAGCGTTCTTGGCCCTGAGGGTTTCCACCTCCTCAGACCACCCTTTTGCTATTGCTTGAAGGGCGTCTTGCATCTCTGACCTTAGTCGTCGTCCTCGGACTTGAGCCCTTCGATGCGTTGGACAGCATCTCTGACCTTATCCCCTAAGTCGGACGTGGTGGTTTCCACCAAAACCACCCTTTCCTCCAATGCAGCAACCATCTCCTTGGTGGTCTTATCTTTAGCCTTCTTCCCAGCACCTTGTTGGGGAGCTACGTCGGTCGTAGTTGAAGCCATCTCTTTTCTCTCAACCCTCGAACCTGGAACTTGTGCAGAACCTGGCTCTGATACCAACTGTCACAAGCTTCATAATTTACTTGATGAAGCACTGTGTGGTCTAGCAAGATTCGCTTAAATCCTCACTCTGAATTTGCTAGTAAGCCTTCCAAAGACTTGGTTTAGTTTTGAGAACTAAGGAAGTCTAGAGAGAGATGGAGAACTTGGGAGAATGCTTGAATGCTTTCAATTGCTTGGTGGTTTAGAAGTGAACCCCTTAGGGGTATTTATACTACTCCACCTCCTCAATGGACGATGGAGATCTACTTGATCCGACGGCCGATATCGACCTTCCAGAATCCTCTCCTAAAATATATAGATATTTATGCTAGATATTTACACATGTGAAAAATGTGTGGAAAACTCTAGAATATCCTAGTACATACAAGTGTTCCCAAGAGAAATCTAGGGTTATCTGGAGTAGATCGTGACATCTGGCTGAAGTGTGTTGCTATTGGGTGGCAGGTTTGGGCCAAAAATGCCTTAGACTCGATATGGAGTGTTGGCTTATATTAACCCTAAAGCCCAGTTCCTCCTTTAGCGTCTGGTTACCCCCTCCGACGCACATCACGGCCTCCGTAACGTCTTGCACCGATAGGGCACTCGACAAATCACAGTCTATCTCGATCGTCACAGTCACTTCCGCTCTAACAAAATTCCTTTTCTGGACCTCTATTTTGGGACTGCTTGGTGCTATTTTGACCGCTGGCAAGGATTGGAAGTATATGGGTTTCATCTTTTCTTTTGGGTTGCCATCGTAATCTGCCTCAAAGTCACCTTAATCTGAAAAAGATTGAAGAAAATGGACCCAACCACTTCAATTGTAGAAAATGGAACTTCAGAGCCTACAAATACCGTGGAAGAGCCTACTTACAGTTTAGAAGAGGGTTCTGAGCTTTCTTCGCCACTCCAAAATGATGACGGGAAACGTCCAAGTTTCTCTTTTCGTTAGTTGATTCCACTCTCATTTTATACACTTTTTCCTTCTTTGCCGTGTAATGACACTAGATCTTCTATTCAACAATAAGGTTAATCATTATACATTTTCTATTTGCTGGGAATTGGAAAGTGAAATAATAAGCACTAAAACAATTCAGATAATAAAATTTGCCCTAAAACAGCTCAAGGAAACAAGAAACGCGGACCATCAGAAGAAGAAATTATTAATCTTTTTGGAAGCTCAGTCAGCTGGGGTAACTGCGTCAGTGATGTCCTAGACAAAGTCTTTGAACTAGAATAAATACTAATGATGCTAAATCTCAATATGCTGCCCCTGAGGTTACTTGATATAAATATATGTCCCAAGTACTTCACAAAGCAATAAATTATGAGGTTCGGCTATGATGCCTTTGCATCTAACAAGAATTTCAAATCTCAGTGGAGAAACCATGCTTCTGAATATGCAATACGAGATTGTGATTCTGGTGACATATTTCTCTGCTTTGCGCTCTTTTTTTTTTTTTGGGGGGGGGGGGGGGGGTCAC
>JANTPZ010093854.1:13130-23695 GCA_025593235.1 Vachellia pachyceras
TTCACTGCTTACAGAGTGAACTGCTAGATGCCAGGGTAGGAAGAAGGTGTCAAGGCTCTGTTTTAGTTATTTGCTGCTACCGTTGTTTAGAAGTTATTCTGGTGACCTATTTATCAAGGGAGGGTGTCAGTGTGACATTCATTTTGGTTTTTAGGACATGGTTTCTTCAAGGGAATCCTTGACAATATTGCAAAGAGGTTTTGGAGAATTCTATTATAGTATATTTCTCATCATTTTTGTCATAATTTTTGAATGCTCCTTTATGCAAGGAGGCCTTATTATTTTTTGTCTGTAGTTTTCCCTATCCATTGATGTTACTTACTTCATATATTTGATGATGTTCCTGATTTATTGCATGTTGCTAACATATGGAACTGTCTTGTTTGAACACCTTTTCTCTTTCAACAGAAGTTGCAAAGAAGAAAAAGAAGAAAAATAAAAGCAAGTGAGGAAAATTCCTGTTGTTGATGATTTTTCTCCAAGTTATGCCATTTTGCTTAACTTCTCATTTTATCTTTGTATGATAAGGAAAAAGAAAGAGCTGCCTGAACAGACAGATCCACCGTCAATTCCTGTTCTTGACCTCTTCCCATCTGGAGATTTCCCTGAAGGAGAAATTCAGCAATACAAGGATGAGTAAGTATATAATGTAAATTTTTTACTTCCAAATTTCTATTGCAAATTTGGTTTGAGTTTGAATTCAAGTAATGCGAATGTGTAGTTTACTTGAATTTTGTTTTTCTAAGTTTCTCCGCTCTTTTTTACATGGACACAAGTGACCTTTCTCCTTCGTATTATTTTTTTTTCTTGGGTATTGAAAATTTATACTTGGACTAGCTTGGCCTTTTCCATCTGCCTTTTTTATTTTTAATAATTGTTTTCTGTTGACTATTTATACTTTATGCAAAATTGAGGAAATTCCATTACTAATGTTAGAATATTTGTCTTTTATTGTGATGTAAATACACTATAAGAGTTGATTTACTATGTAGTTTGTTGTATTCCAGATTTCCTGGCTCTTTATTCCTCTCTTTTGATGCATATATCTTGCAATTTCCTGAATAGCTTGAACAGACGTTCTAAAATTTGTCAAAGCCACTATTTGTTAGAATTTGTTTTTAAACAAGCTGAAACAACAGGCCCTTAAAATGTATATATTGGAATATAACATTCAAATGCTACTACTCATTAAACTCCACAGATGAAAACTATATGAGAAAAGGTACCTCATTTTAAAAGTTGTACAAACAATCTATATGGCTTCACTACCGCTTCTGGCCATTTATTCTTGATATTGCTTTTTTCTTGTTTTTCTGTAAGGTATATTGTTGGAGAATGTTGGAAGAACAAAGTATATGTTTGGTTTTTTAAATTTGCTTAGTTTTGTTTTAGTCCTTCAAGTTTAAGAAGTTTATTTTTAGTTCTTTAATTTTAACACCGTTAGTTTCATTAACGGAAAATGTTGACTTAGTAAATTTAAATGATGACAAAGTGTGCTTAAATTCTAATCCTTTGATATAGTATTTTTTGATTTAAAATTAAAATATAAAAATATTATATTTTTAATTTCAATCATTTAAATTCAATTACAGAGTTATCATTTAAATTGGTTAAGTCATCATTTTTCATGAGACTAACGTTGTTATTATTAAAGGACTAAAATGCACTTTAAAAAATTAATGGATTAAATTGAAATTTGATGTAAATTTAAAGGATTAAACATATACTTTAACCATGTTGGAAATTATTTTGACGCCCTCACCCCCAGGGTGGGAAATTGTTGGAGTATCAACTGAATGCTTGATACACATTGCACATGAAGTTCATCTGTTGCCTTGTGCACTACTAGCTCATTGACTCTTGTGGTTTTTCATTCTTACAAAGTGGGTGGTATGCAAAAATATACACAGAAGCAGCTGGCAGCAGGTTTATCATTTAACTTCCGAAAATCAGCTTCTAGAATGGCACAATAAGGGCAGTGAAATTCTAGGTTTAAAGGAAGGACTAACTGTTGATATATCTTAATAACACAATGAGACGGCAAATATAACATAGATAACCTTAATAAATGCTCAGGATTTTCAATAGCATTTTACTTAATAGTAGCTTTTACACAAGTGTATACAGACACGCAGATTGTTATTTCCTTTAACAGTAGTGTCTTCTGTAATTTTATTGGTATTCTATATATATACCAAAATCTGTTGATTATCACTATGCTTCAAGCATTGCTCTTTAAATCACCAGATACCATTTCTGAGGTGTTATGTATATGCCAGTAACCTCTGGAGAACTACATCTGAAGAGAAGAGAGAGTTGGAGCGCCTTCAGAAACCACTATACAATTCAGTTCGTCGGGCAGCTGAAGTTCATCGTCAGGTTGTGATTCACCTTGTTTGGTTACAAGTTTAACTTCATTTTAACGGGCTGTTTTGTGTAATGAAAATGAGGAAGAAAATAATTGAAGATTATAAATTTGGCCTGTGTAACCAGGGAGAGGAAAATGAGATTGGAAATGTAGAGATGATATATTTTGGTCCAAAATATTTTTAGGTTAATGGAAACTAGCTAAAGATGACATATTTTGGTCCAAATATACCATGAAGAGAAACTTGCCTAAAATATCATATTACCCTTCTTTTACTTAATGAGATATTCTTTTAACAAGTGTTTAGATATAATAGTGATATATTGTTGTTGCAATGCGATATTTTCTATTCCCATCTGATTTATACTGTCTCTGTTTTGTGTGTGTGTCTGTGTGTTTTGTCCTTGGTCTCCTAAAAATTAGGAAACAATATATTCTACTCCATCTTTATGTCCATTTTTTATATTTTCCTTTTCAATTGCATTTAAAATGTGGTTTAGAAAATGCATATGTTCAGTGATAACGTTTTGGCTTGAGTATAATTGGCTAGCCATATATACATATAATTGAAGGGGGCATTTTTTATGAAATCAGGTTCGCAAATATATGAGAGGCATTTTGAAGCCTGGAATGTTGATGACAGACTTATGTGAAACATTGGAGAACACTATTCGTAAGCTAATCTCAGAGGATGGCCTGCAAGCAGGCATTGCATTCCCCACAGGATGCTCTTTGAATTGGTTCTCCTTTGAAGCTTGATTTTGTTTTTCCTCTCCTCATTAGTGGTTTCTACCCAGAATCAGTTATTAGAAATTCTTTCACCTCCAGGGTTGCTGCTCACTGGACCCCAAACACAGGAGACAAGACTGTGCTTCAATATGATGATGTAATGAAGTTGGATTTTGGAACTCACGTAGATGGTAATGTCCTAGAAGTCTTAATTTATTCTAATGCTTGTGTTATTAGAACTACTTTTGATGATTGACAACTGATTTCGTTATCTGCCCAACTATTGTTATGATTTTTGTGTGCAGGATGCATAGTCGACTGTGCATTCACAGTGGCGTTTAACCCCATGTTTGATCCATTGCTTGAAGCCTCTCGTGAAGCAACCAATACGGGTATCAAGGTATTGAAGCTTCTGTGTTGGAAGAACTATTCAAGTTTGATTGAGTTGTGTTGAAAGAAGACTGTCCAGACGGGTTCTGACACTACTATTATTCAATTTAAAATGCACATTTCCAGTGGGTGATAAGAATTAACTATACCCTTCTGAATTGATTTTACTGTCTGGTCAAGTTTGGATGACATGAGTAATGATGTTAAATCTTCCTGTTCATATTCCATATTGCTCATTTTTCAACTTATAGTGAATTCAACTTAATCACAAACTGCATCTATGACTATCTCCCATTAAAGGTAATATCAATCTTGTAATTCGCATCAATGGAAGAGAATGTAGCTGTTTTCTTGGTGATCAAATGGGAAAATATCAACATAAAACTTGACTTAACACCAGCACTAGCTCCAGCAACAGCAAGCCTTATACCGCTAATTGATTAGATTGCACGATGTCATTGTGCTTCATCTATAACCAACTCTTTTGTTATACCATTCACCAACAAATATCGATCCATAACTTCCTTGGGTGTCCTTGGTCTTCCTCTGCATCTCTTTATTGGGTTAAGGACTGTTAGCTCAATCCAACTTAACACCGCATTACAATATCAAACATGTACCCATTGTGTGGTTTTGTGGTAGAATCAGTTATAGCTTTTTGGATGAGGTTTTTATTTCAAGGATTTTGGTACATGTTGGAGAGGTTTTCTTTTGGGGTGTTTTCTCTAGAGATTTTCTTTGTGACTGTGAAAGCAGATCTAAAGAAATACTCATTTGTGGGTGGATGTGGTTAAACAAGTGGATCCTGTTTCTTGTTTACCCCAACATGGTTATATGAATAATTTTAGGTGAACTGCAGTAGCAAACTACTCTTCCTTGCAACGAATTTCTATTACAGGGTGCTGAAAATCCCCATGACTTGTTTGATTTGATAAATCTCATCAACAGGATTTTGTTCATGCAATTTTTCTTACTGTAGTTTCTGACTTAATTTATGTTTTTTTTGAGTGTTATTGCTTGTTTGCATATGTAACTGTACATTGGTGTTGATTTTGTTTATATTAAGTCTTAACCCTGCATTCTCTTGCAAGGTGATTTTGATTTTTTTTTTTTTGTTATTTTTAGAGTGGACAAAGTTTGAGAAATTAAATAGCAGCCATGTTAATGAATGGTAACATAATAGTGTTTTCTTTTATATATTGATACATTGGTTAATTTAGCAATAAAATAACCAACAATCATTTTTTTTCCTGAATTATGTTTTCACATGATTATTTGGCATGTGTCAGTTAAGCTGTATTATACATACTTCCACTAAAATGTTATGGCTAACCGTACAGGAAGCAGGAGTTGATGTGCGTCTGTGTGATGTTGGTGCTGCAATCCAAGAGGTAATGGAGTCATATGAGGTTGAGATTAATGGGAAGGTGTATCAAGGTAAGATGCTTTTGTGGACTTCTGTTGATTTCCTGTTTCTAATAGTTTCTTTACTGCAAAATGCCTTTTTATTTGGTCCATATTTTCATCTTTTATTTGAACAAACTTGACGTTTAGCTTTCCCTTCACAATATTTTCACATATGTAAAACTACAGTGAAACTACAATGATAGACACTTATTGAGGGCTCATGCTTATTCTGACCCCAAATATATTAGGCACAAGAGTCAATGTCAGATTTCTATTTAAAAGTTACATGTTGACATTTAAATTCTTAACTTGATCCTAATCAGATGTCATTGTATTATGTGGTGTATCATTGTTGGTTAGAGTAGCAAGATGCCTGCATAGAATTTGTTGTATAGGAGTTAGTGATAGAAAAGGTACACAACTTGCAAAGTTATGTAAAAGTTATTGCGGCTGAATTTCAGAGGAAACAGACTGTCAAGAGTTTTATTGAAATATTCTGTTTTTATTGTGGAGCAAATGAGGAAACTTCCTTAACCTTTGTGTACAGAGCTGCATCTTATGGATTCTTCCAGTCTAGTGGTTCATAGTCATACAGTCGAGTTGATGCCGTTGATGAACTAGGTTAGTAAAATATTGTGTAATAGACAGATTACCTTTTAGCAGTCATGGAGAAAGCTCTCTATCTCTGGGATAGCTGCTCTGTTTTTGTGAGAAGCAAACATGTCTCTTGCTGCCTCCCACACTTCTTGGACATATTGCAAGAAGGCAAAATGCGAGCTTATCTTGATAGTCATACAGTTGATGAGTTATCTTGAACCATAGAGTTCTCGGCCTCCCAGCTTGCGTACTTGTCATAATTAGTTGATGGTTGCTTGATTGACCCAGTAAGGTAGCTATACTTCTCTTTACCAAGTGTTTACAGCCGCACACTTGAAGCCCACGAGATAGTTTGCTCCATTAAGACGACGAATAGTGATAGTGATTGGGTTGACATCTTGTGGCACTTGGTGACTTGATGAATTTTTAGCTGGTAGACCTAGAGGTTCGGTCTTCGGCATCATTAGATCACCTTGGCCTTTATTGAAGCCTAATCCAAAACGGATCATTCTTCTTGCTCTTATACCATGAACGCTTTTAAGATGCTGTGAAAACATTTACTTTATTCATCGACTAAGGGCAATATTAATAGGTACATAAGTATCAATCAGATCAGTGGAGTATCCCAAGATCCTTGGAATTCAAATTCAAAAGATTTAAATTATTAATAGATAATAATAATCTGTTTCCTAATAATATGCCTAACAGCCAGCCTAAATATCTCAAGGTTAATTAGGGTTTCTGTGGGCTTTAGGCCCATATGACAGATGTGCCGCTGACAGATAGTAAAACTGAGGGAGTGGCAAGTGATGGGCAGTGTTTAGACGACCTTTTTTTGGAATACTGAGTCTCGCTTTAGAGAGATGATTCTTTTGTTGAGGAAGTTTTTTGGGGGGGGGGGTGTCTGGCCTCTCAGATGCCAATATTGTTTATCCAGAATGCTTGATGCTGTCTTTTGACCTCCGTTGTGATTTTGTTGTTGCTGTCACGGTGTGAGGGGAGTCTGGGTTTTCATTGACTTTAGTCTTTGTTCCTTTGGCCCTGATGGTAGTACTTTCAGTTGCTACAAAAATCAAGTACTGATTCAGCTAGTTTGTTCTGAACCTGTATTATTTTTTCCGGTTTAATAAGTTTATGTGAAGGTTCTGCGATTTAGTTACAAATCCCTATCGTTGCATCTTCAAAACTAAACCTCTAAATGTTGCCATGTATATGACTTCTATTTGGTACTCTGCATTTAGCCTTTTTTAGTGGAATCATCAATTCTGATATCCAAATAGACTGTTCAGTTCTTTCACTTTTTGCCTTCAGCCAATGTTGAACGGTTCTATTATTCTGTCCATTTTTATAGGATTTTTTTCCTTGTTTTGAGATTTATTTGTGTTTTCTTATTTTGGATGTATTATTCTTTAACATTTTGTATTTTCTTCATTCTAATACAAACTTTTCTTTGATATAGAAGAAAGTTCCTTGGGAAAAATTTTAAGAATTGATGATACTATGAAACCATCTTGTCTGCTTCTTGTTTTATGTTGGAACTTGTGTTACTGTTTTCTCTTGTTTGGATGAGTCCAAACAAGTTCTCTGTAAGAAAATATGCATTTTCATGGGGGGAAACCTAATAGGGTACCTCAAGAACTTGAGATCAAAGTTTTCTGAACATTTCATTCTGCTTTAAGATTTGCTTTGAACTACGAATGCGTATTTTTCCAAGTCAAGTTTGAGATCATCATCCATGACAAGTGAGATTCCCATGATATAGTTATGCACTTGTACATTTTTCTTGGTGTTTCTCCTTTATAATATCGATTTGCAGACTGCTTCTTTTAATTTTAATGTTATTGTAGTGAAGAGCATACGGAATTTGAATGGGCATAGCATAGGCCGTTACCAAATCCATGCTGGTAAATCAGTTCCAATTGTGAAAGGAGGAGAGCAGACAAAAATGGAGGAGGGTGAATTTTACGCCATTGAAACCTTTGGATCAACTGGTAGTTGCTGCTGCTTAAGATGCCGGGCGTTTATGTTAGAATTTTGAATTCACATTAATACATAATTTAATTGCCCTTTCATGTTTAGGGAAAGGATATGTAAGAGAAGATTTGGAGTGCAGTCACTACATGAAAAATTTCGATGTTGGTCATGTCCCACTGAGATTGCCTAGAGCAAAGCAGCTGTTAGCTACTATCAACAAGAACTTCTCCACTTTGGCCTTTTGTAGACGGTATTTGGACCGCCTTGGGGAGACCAAGTATTTGATGGCATTGAAAAACCTGTGTGATTCGAATATTGTTCAGGTACTTCTCATCACTGCCTCCATGTTAGGGAAGTACAATATAGTTGATTGGCTCATAATTATTCCCCGTGCATCTCAACATGTAATTTCAGCATTTAAAATATAATGTTTCTTCATGATATCAATATTTACTGCATCAACATACAATGCGGTCGTTTCCCCCCTCTCTTCAGGCTCTGTTTTTTGTCAGAAAATAAAAATATTCAAACAAAAATTTTTTTTTGTTTAATTAGATCAAATTTCTGTGGAAGATTTTATTTGGGCTCATAAGTCGATGTTCCCCTATGGTAGTTGACGGTGGTGGGGCTTATCTGTAGAAAATTTATATTTAGACTGAGATGGGTTCGTGCACATTTGTTTCCTTATGATTTGACCTTCTCTCTCTTTTTTCATAGTTGTTTATTTGATCAAGTTCCTTACAATTTTTTTTAAAAAAAAAATTCGTGAGATGTTGCTTACTGCTTGCTTATATGTTAAGTGAATATAGCATTTGTATTATTCTGAAGACCACTTATGTTGCTTTTGGTCAACTGAAGAGTCTAATTTCTCCTCTCCTTTTTTGTCATGCAGCCTTATCCTCCTCTGTGCGATGTGAAGGGAAGCTATGTATCACAATTTGAGCATACCATCTTGCTTCGACCAACATGCAAAGAAGTTATTTCGAGGGGTGATGATTATTGATGTATACCAGGCCCCTTTTCGGTTTGTATGAGTAACAGTCATTTTAGTATTCTCAACTTCATGAAAAACGAAGTCTGTATTGTGTTAGACTTTCTCTAAGAGGAATCACTAAATGGATATTTTCAGTTAAGGTGAGAACATTGAGAGGGATAATTAATGGTACAGGGAATATTTATCTAATTGACGTTTCTTGGCTGTCGGGATTGTCTACGTTTAAAGGACTGAAGGCAAGATTGTATTAACATTGGAAAAGCACAAATCTGAGACATAATTTCTTTTATATATTTATCTTGTGAACTATAAATTACGTAGAAAAAGTGATGTTTGTCATTAGAGAAGCCACTTTAGAGTAGAGTATATGAATATAATTAGTCATTTTGGCTTTTAATATAAGACTCATTTTAATGAAGAAAGATAACAACAAAGTTGATTTTACATTAAAGAGTATAAAACATGAATTTTAATGTTTTTTAAAGATTTTGTTAGTGATAGAATATAATGGTGGTGAAAGATTTATGGAGTGAATTCTATTTGGTTAAGTAAGGGTTTTATTATTAGCTTAATTGCAAGTATACAGGTTGGCAAATGGCACAGTATAAAATGTTCTAACCTAATGAGATATAAGATTTTTTAATAAGATTTGTAGTTTACTCCATGGATGGGTGCTGTATGGAATCCTTGGAAGGTGGAATAATGGAATAGGGCAATTGTGTCTCTTCCTATTGATTTTTATTTTTTTAACTAAAATCCTAGTTGACTTAAGATCGTAAAAATTATTTTTCTAACATGATTTATGATAAATAAATTAAGTATCATTGCTGAAATGAATTGAGCCCATGGAACCGTTCAATTTTTGCGTTGCTTTCTGTCTTTGATTTGTATTTCTCTGATTCTTGTTGGAGGTGTTGTTGCTCTGGTCTTTAAAATAGGAAAGTGAGAACCGTATTAGGATTAATATAGGCTACACGATACTTAAAAATTTGGCTTCAATGTTTTATGGAGGACTGTAGCGTGAGGTGTTTCTGAGAGATGGAGTTGACGGAAAATGGGGGAGGGAAAGAACGTGGTGGCGGAATTGGAAGTTGCCGTCAGGTTCGTGCATCTTGCGTGGGTGAATTGTAATGTCAAGAACAGTGGGCTTTGCGGCAAAGGGCGGAGGTGTCGGGTGTGCCATGTGAGAGTCTGAGTGTGTGTGGCTGAAAATGAATGATGTGATGGAGTGGAAAAATCAAAAGAGAAAAAGCCAAGGAGGACGTGGTGGAATGAATGGAGTGAAAAAAAAAAATTGGAAAAGAGAGAGAGAGGAATCGAATTGGTTGAAATGAATAAAATGAAAAAATGGAGAAAAGATTTTGGTGTGATGGCATGGGTGTGATTGGGTTAGTTGATGAATGACTTGAAGAGAGATCATAAATGGATGTAGTTGGAGAGAGAAGAGTGTGAGTTGGATGTGAGACTAAAAGAAGAAAACAATAAAAAATTAAATATAAAAAATGACAGGTTGGAGGGCTGCAAAGCCCGACCCAAGCCGTAACCTGAGGGCTAGCCCGTTTTACTAGTGTTAAAAGTAAGTATGTGAAATGAGTTTTATCTCGTCTTGATTTTTTAACACTATGGTAAATATGACTTTTTTTGGCCATGTCATCATGTTAGGTTTTTTGTTCAAACGGGTACTTACTTAGCAAGTTAATTGTCAAATTAACTACATTAATTTTAATAACTTTATAATGAAACTGCAACAAATAAATATAGAACACTGTGTACATAAAAAAAACACTTCAAAGTGTTGGTAGACCTTAACCCACTACCAATTAAAAAGATTTAAATTGCAAAGTGAGTGTTTCTTACCAAATCATTAGGCGATATGAAATTTGATTTTTCAAGAAAAAACAGATTAAACCAAATTTAAAAGCATTTTCATAAAATTCGAGACAAGATTTATGTTATATACTTACATCAGATTACGTAAAATCATTTAAAAAACTAATACAAGCATCCAGTAGTCATTAAACCAAATTTTGCATCAGAACAAGGAAATGAAGGCAAGTGGAATTAAAAAATGAAAAGAAAGAATGGCATGTATGAAATATTTTTTCT
>JANTPZ010093855.1:0-14185 GCA_025593235.1 Vachellia pachyceras
AAAAACTAAAAAATACCTATGAACTTTTATCAAGAATACATTTAATATCATATACTTTTTAGATGTGCATTAAAATAGGAGAACATGTCATGAACCGTGAAATAAAACTTAACAACGTTAAATATGCAAAGTTAGCATGGGCTCCCATTTTAAATATGCAAAAGTAGAATGTATTTAACGATTTTGACATTTTTACTTCCATTTTGAATGTTTATAAGTATTTTTACACCTCCAAAAAGTATAGGGTCCTGGATGCACTTTTGATAAAAGCTCATATGTATTTTTACATGTTAACCCTTGAAAAATTAGTTATGTGATTTATCATCTCAACTTCCCAAACCAAGCATGAAAATATTGAATTCCAGATAAAGCATCCCTCACATTACTTTAATTTGGACAAAACTACAGGTCTGTTTGAACAAATGATAGAAACTACTTTTCTAACGTAATTTATGGTCTACAATTTATGTATGTGAGAAGAGTTTTATCCTGTACTGCGTGAACGAACTTTTTTAACGCTATGATAGATAGAGCCTAATTTGATAGAAAAACCCAGTTTGAAAAATTAATTCAATTTTACCCAAAAAAAAATTTTATGTGCATAAGAAAAACTAGAGTTTGAGAAGCAAAATGATCGGTTTAGCAACAGTAGCCAAGCCAATTGTCAATTGAATAAGGTTTAGTCCTATGAATTAATTGATATCTAAACAAATATTAAGTCATTCCTTAATTCTTTTCTTAAAAGTTCAATTTTGAAAATATTGATTATATGATGCGTCAACTGAATACGTGGGTACACAAAAATTTACAAGGAGTGACTTTAACTTGTTTCTAAGGATATCATCGCCAAAAAAACATGGTTATACATATATGCATGGATGCATGAAAGAGGATGAACTATGTTCAAACCTACATTTTTGTGCGTGTTTGAGAATTCAGTGGGAGAATGATTTCATATGAATCAAGATAAGTACGTGATATGCGTTTTCTCTCGATTTACGTAAACGTGATTGCCAAACATACATAAAAAAACACTCGTGTGAAGAAGCACCATGATCACAAAACCTCAATACATATTAGCTGGTTTCCCAAATTAAATACCTAGTAATAAGATTGTTAAAATGGCAAAAAAGCAAAAAGAAATTAATGACGAGTTGTATCAGTGACGTCGATCCCACCAGAGGCACGCAGCTTAAACATAAAGCTAGGACAGCAAAGCAAGAGTTTTAAATTTAAATCTGTCATCCCATGAATATGTAGCTAATAGCTGGCTAAAGCCTATTCTTGAAGGAATGGTTGTGATATATACATATATATATATATATATATATAATTGCCATTTACTAATTATTATAATTTGCACGTTTTTATATACTCTTCATGTCGCACATCAGTGAAACGCTACATCACTTTCTATATACTCTCACACCGTCGTTTCAATTTCGATAATCTGGCAGACCATGACTCGTTTATATTA
Source organism: Vachellia pachyceras (assembly GCA_025593235.1). Lineage (NCBI taxonomy): Eukaryota > Viridiplantae > Streptophyta > Magnoliopsida > Fabales > Fabaceae > Vachellia > Vachellia pachyceras. Next base: position 1,478 of record JANTPZ010093855.1, read on the forward strand.
ATTACTCATAACATCATCTATATATACCCTACTTTCTTCCTTTTTATTAGCAAGTAATCAATTAATAGTTATTCCATCTACATATATGAATATATATATCAGTGGGTGTGTGTGTGTGTGTAATGCAAGCTACCATCTTTTCATTTTTAATTAAAACTCTCTGCATGAGTCTACAGAAGAGGAAAGATGAACAAAAGAGCAAAAGATCAATATATATGCTTAATTAATTGATCACAAATTAAAGCTTTGATTGTTCTAACTTGGTGTGATCTTATGAAATTGCATTATTCTTGTCTATAGTTAAACTTTAAAGAATGCCAAATCTAAGTTATTGCAACCTATAATCTTGATACTGAAATGCTAAACAGTAGTAAAAGGTGTACATATGCATTAAGTATGATATGGTAGAGAATAATTAATTTCATATGAAGTGAAAAAAAAAGTGTAGAGTAGGAATAAAATATTAATGAACAATGAAGAAGCTGATACAATAATAGAATGTAATGACTTTAATTTTACAGGAACCGACCAAGGAGACAAAGGTACGTTCGATTGTGACGCTTCCACCCAAAGACCACCCCACCATCGCTCCATGACGACTCTTCACCTTTTTCATTTTAAATTCAATCTACCTCAATCGTTGTTACTTAGATATAAGAGTTAATGTAGAGATTTATTTTAATATTAGATATAAGATTTTATTTCATTTTATCCCTCGAACTTGTAATTTTCTCTCTCTAAAATCTTCCTGTTCATTGCACATATTAATATATTTTTCCTTTAAGGGATTAGTGTCTTATGCAAATAATTAAAATAGGTATTTTAGGAAAAATCAATAAGCATCTTTTACAGAAAAATAGATCAACTAATTTCTTAACCACCGTAGATTAATTATTTAAATCTTATATTTGACACGGAGATTCTTGTAGTTGAAATTAGACTTAATCTTATACTAATGAGCAGCTCGGGCTTCTCCCTTTCTATCTATATAAGCATGGTTTTATATTTGTTTTCAACAATAATTACAATTAGGCTAAAAAACATTAATTACAAGAGTTTATTTTATATTTAGTTTTGAAATTCATGCAAATATTAAAAAAGTAGTTTAAGATGATTAACGGTAGAATGAGACTAAAAAAACTAAATATAGCAATGATAAATCAGTGTACTGAATATGCTTGGCCCATATCAGATACAACAAACCAATTAAACTAAAGATATTGAAATGTTACGAAAATATAAGAATACCCTAATTGATTAAGCAGCTAAGTTCAATATCCCTAATTGTTTCATTGGGCTTAATCTGAGATTAAAAATATATTGGACATCCTAACTTGTCCTTTCTGTATTTTAAAGGGCTTTTATTGTCATTTTTGCTTGATTAATTACAAAACATTATAGCACTGAAAACTAACTCTTTTGTAATAAGAGATGAAGGAAGTGTATTAGAATAGATTTTTGTTGATAATAGAGTTGGTTACTTATAATCAATTTAATTACTGTTCGAGTATATGAGACTAATAATAAATCTTTTGAAGTAGCTTCTTATTTCTCCCTCTAAAACTAGCCACTTTTCCGATTCAATGGCCGCCAGTGTGATTTTGAAGCTAGTACTTAATTTGAAGACATCCACATACTATTCATGCTTACTTAAATTGAACCGGCCAATGTTGTGAGACACTAAATTAAATAAGAACTCAAGCAACTGAAAAGGGTTTTAACCGACTCAGCACAAACCTTTTAAATTTAAATTTGAGTGAACATATAAAATATTTGGTATTGAGAGCTACTATGAATTAGATCTAATAATACTCGAATATTAGATAATCATAAGGAAGAACTTGACAGTGTCCTGTAATCCCACAAATTTCAATAAAAAAACAAAAAGAAGAAAACCAAATAATGATTAATTAGAGAGGAAAAAGAAACAAACAACAACAAAAATAAACAAACCTCAATCCAAACACAGCCTTCCCTTTCTCAGTGTCTCTTCCCCCACCCAGAGACTCCTTTATCTTTCCGTCTCCTTCTGATCTCTCTCTCTCTCTCTCCCTGCAACTTCTCTCATGTGTTGATGTGATCCCTCCACCAACACACCCTCCAAACAAAGAACCCATCAAAACTTTTGCCAGAGAGAGAGAGAGAGAAGGGAAAAAAAAGGAGAGAATCATAAAGCCACTCGCTCTCTCTAATTAAGAGTCATGGTCTTCCCTTCCCTTCCAATCTATCATCCAGATCCACCACCCAACTGGCCTCACCAGCAGGTAATTAATTATCATTCCCCTTCCTTCTTCTTCACCCCTTTTAATTCCCTTCTTAATTCTCTAATCAAAGCTTTGCTGAAATCAGAATCATTCATCTATTTATTCCTTCCTTTATTCATCTTGTTTTCTTCTATCTTGAATATACCACACACACACACACATGTATATATATTATCAATCATAATTCAGTTTCTTTTTAATTCTGTCTACGTATGTTTTTTTTTATTCTACACTTCAGCAACTCGATCAGCAGCTAGAAGGACTACTTATTCATGGCCAGAATTCCCATGTTCCGCCGCCGCCGCCTCCTCTTCCTCCTCCACCACCGGTCGCTGATGCCAGTGGTGGTGACAAACGCTCGACGAGGGCGGGATCCATGGCCGACCGAGCTCGGCTAGCGAAGATAGCACAGCCAGAAGCAGAACTGAAATGTCCACGGTGTGAATCAACCAACACAAAGTTCTGTTACTACAACAATTACAGCCTCTCTCAGCCTCGCCACTTCTGCAAGACTTGCCGGCGATACTGGACCCGAGGCGGCGCGTTGAGGAACGTTCCGGTGGGAGGAGGTTGCAGAAGGAAGAACAAAAGAAGCAGAGGAACCAACAGCAGTAGATCATCAAAATCTCCCAACAAAGCAGCAATAACAGCCACAGCAACAACATCAGGTTCTTCCATTATTTCAAAATCTGCAAGTGCAAATAATTCCTCAAGTAACTGTTGCCCTAATAGTAATGATCATCTTCATCATCATCACTTGATAGGTCATCACTTGCCATCTCCACCATTACTCTTCCCTCCTGCTACTACATCTCATAGTTACAGTGACTACGACATCGTTTTTGGGGTAACAAACCACATCAAAGACGCTGATGAATTTCAAATTGCTTGCAATAATAGTTCTGCTATCTCAGGTGGTATAATTGGCAACAATAACATCAATGGATTTATTTCTAACACTGAACAATGGAAGCTACCAAGTCTTCTGCAGCATCATCAACAGTTTCCAGCAGCAACATTCTTGAGTAATAATTTGGACGAACAAGTAGGGTTACATCAGTTTGAAAGATCAGAAACTGTTGGGATCGAACCTTCAACGACATTGTTATATTCTGGTGGTAGTGGAAATATAGGTACTCATCATCATCATCATCATCATCGTGATCTGCTTACTACTGCAGTTAAAATGGAGGAAAATATGGATCAAGAGGTGGGTTTATCCAAGATTCTTACGGGTAACTCAGAAAATAACAATGAACGGTTCTGGGAAGCAAATAATGGCAGTGCATGGAATATCAATAACGTTTCTAGGTATTAGTTTCTCTTCTTCTTCTTCAGTCACCCATCTCCTGTGATTTTAAACCCTTGATCTGTATATGCAATATTTCAAAGTTTCTTTCTTCTGCTATATATCATTATTATCAAAGCCTAAATATTCGGACTCTACAATATAATGTAGTGCACTACTTTCTCTTGTGTTAACTTTTTAATGCATTTAAGATTTTATTCACATAGTTGTGTTCTAACAAAGAATCGGACACAAGCCAGTTTGGATTATTGTTACTTGGGAAGAAGAATAGATGAAGACTATGATCGATCAGGCGAGGACATGATAGCTAGGTGACTCCTGAAGCTGTAATATAATATTGTTATTTCTCATTAATGATTTCACTTCTTTTTGGGGCTTGTTTTTATGTATTAACATACTGAGAAATTGGCATATTTGTTTATATGAATGTTTTTTATGAAAATTATTCAGGTTAGTTATAAGTAAAAATACAATGTGTTGGTTTTCTCTTTAACCATTTGCATTGGATAATACTATAAAAACCCATAATTTGTGCAATCAATAGACATAGGTTAGAGAACAATTGTAAATTTGAAAGATAATAAGCCAAATGAGATCTTATATTAAGAATTAAAACAAACCTCTATTCTAACTCTTGCATTTAAGTTTAAAGAGAGTAATAGGTTTAAACTCTACTAGTACATCCAAATTGAACTAAGTAAGATCACACGTAAATGCAACACCTGAAGCTTAAAACTTCACTAAAGACTACCAAATCATCAGTAGATCACCAGCATCCATCTCTTTTTATTCAATATAGCTTTACATACAAAACTGAGTTGTTGTACTTTTTATACTTTATTATTTTAATTTTCCTTGCCCTTTTTCTATCTACTACTGCATTACCATCAAATAATCATTTTTCAGTTCTCTTCATCAAAATATCAAAGTAGAAAAATTATTCATTTGGAGAGACCAAGTGATAATAACATATATAGCTTTTAAAAATATCTCTAGTGACACATTACGAATAGAACTGATGAGTTACTTACTTGGAGTCCTATCACATATTGAAGTTGATCTGAAAAGGATAAACTTACATATACTGTTAAGCCAAACACAATATCAACTCTTTCTTGTCAGGACAATGCTAGAAATTTCCATATTTGGTGGGTTCACAATGCAAAGTGTGTAAAGTTAGTACCTTGTGTTTGATATAAATATATATATGTTCATGAAAAATGATCTCTTTCTTGCCCACCCATAATTGCATGTACATGCTTTGTCGCCATTTAATTATGAGCTTCTTTAATTTCTAGCTAGTGCATGTACATCTAGCTGACTCCTTTACTCATCTAAAATAAAATCTTCAAATTCCAAGACTTCGCTTGATTTCATATTTTGACATGAGAAGTCACCTTTCAATTTTATGTAAAAAGATATAATTTTGATCGTTGAATGTTTTTTTGATTATTGGTTAAGTCTCTAAATTTTGACTGGCTATAGCATAATATTTACAATTGCTTAACTGAAAACAACTCAAAACGTATATTTTTATTAGTCGGTACAATTCAATAGCGCAATAATTTACAGGTATTAAATTGTATCGATTTAAAGTTACTAAACTAAAAATCGAAGGAAAATTTAGAGAAAAAAGGCATATTATCCTTATGTTCATTTATCTTTTGTTCTCTCGCTTTTCTTCTATAGCCCATTAGATTGGCTCTTTTGTCCTTTCAAAGAAAAATAAATCTCTATATTGGGACCCACTTCAAAGAAGAATCTTCTTCACTGCGCAGAGACAAAGCAAGACACTTTTTTTTAGTAATACGAATATATATGTACTATATAATGGCCAAAATGATTATCTAATTATAAGGAAAATTGACCAAATGAAATGAAATCAAATCTTACTCGTTAAAATTCGGTGAAACTCAGTGTGATGGGGGATCATGTATAGCTATCTAGATAGGAATGTACATTTCTAAAGAAACGCCAAAATTCTTCCTAAATCTTTTTCTATGGATTACACAAATAAGTAATAAATGATATTGACAAGTTGTAATAATGCCACACATATTCTTTAATCTTTGAACAATATATATGTGAAAAGCCACCTACTCCTCCCACTCCAAATATAGGAGTTATGGTAGAGGGAGTTATTTTGGTGTTATATATAAGACTTTAATATATTTTCTCTCCTAAATTTATAATCTGTAATATCCCTATTGAATTTAAAATTATGCAAGGGTTTCAATGAGGGAATTAATAGTTTCTAATGCAAATGATACATGAGATTTTTTAGGAAATTAACAATTTTTCTTATAAATAATTAACTTAGCCCTGATTTAGGGCGTGGATTATAATTACAAGAAAATAAACAAAGCTGCAATGTAAATACAGATAAAGTCTAATATAGAATTAGGCACAAAGGATGAAAAAAAACAGAATCGTCATGATCATCTTCCCACCTTTTGAATAAATTAAGATCGATGAAAAAAAAAAGCATATAGAAATCATCAATGTGAGTGAGCCGAAACTAAGTAATAATTACAAATAAGGTATGATTATGATGTGATATTGTTACGATAACTCAAAAAGCGGGGTTTTGAAGATGGAATCTATGGGGTTCCTGTGTTTCGGTTTTGTGCAATTACCAAAGCTTGCTGATTGCCTGTTTCCATGGAATAAAGCTATTTCCAGTCACAAAACACATTCAAAAAAGCGAATCTCTCTCTTTGTGATTGTAGAGAGAGAGAGAGAGAGACCAACAATAAAAAGATGAAAACGAAAACAGCCGAAGGAAGGTTTTTGCTGGTCGGTTGTTACGAGTTCAGTGAAGAGAGATATGATCCCGAAATCGATCGTCTATAGGGTTTCTCATAAAAAATGCCGAAGTTCATTGCGCAATTAATTATTCCCACAATTGTGTACGTGTACTCTACATTGGATTTGATTGAATTAAAAGTAAAAATTACTTTTTTACCATGATTTACGACATATAAAATAAATACGTGAGAGAAGTTTTATTATAACTTGCGTGAACGTGATTTTGTAATATATAAACACACATTTTTGTAGTGTTGGTTTAGTTTAATATGTAAATAAGCGCCTACTTTAATCACGCCAAGAGAAGTATCCCGACTTCAGTTATATGCTATCAATTTTTTTTTTACATAAAATCTTTATTTGTATACCAAAACTAGAATATTACTTTTACGCCTTACTTTCTTGAAATTAAGTCTAAATTGGTCTAGTTGATGATGGCGTAGGGATCGAGATGTGCAAAAGTATTGATGATTATGGTTAATTGTTGCCCAATGAGCTACTTGTCCAACTAGAAAATAAGATCGTTGCAACGCAAATATATCAAATTATGTTATGTGATTGTTTGGTAAAGTTTATATACTCTCCAAAAATACGTTTAACCGTGTTTTCCGTAAAATGAAATAATCTCATTCACATATTTACTTCAATTTACATAAAAACTACCATATTTTTAAACGGAACTTACTTAGACCGTAGGTTATCAGTTTGGAGAGAGAGATCAGACTTTTTGTAGGTTTGTAAGGCACTAAATTCGTTCCCTCATTTTCACTCATTTAATAATTTTTATTGAATTTAGAATATGTCATACAAACAGTATTAGAGTCAGGTTTAGACTCTGCAGCATCAGTCTGTCAACCTATTTAACTCCTATTCCCCTGTCATACCGTTTCGCCCAATCCCATCAAAGCATGTTTAGGATGGGCCAGACCATGTGCTGGAGTTAAGGGATCAACTTTCTTTTCCGTATCGTCCTCGTGATGGAGAAACCATGGAATACTAAATAAAAATACTTCTCTTAATACATATTTAAATCTTAACCAATTATATTATGGGAGATTATTCTTTTTCGTTAAACCTTACCTTATTTGTAATTTTGTAAACTGGATAGATAACAAAAATTACATATACATATATGTCAACAAAAGGTTGGTTTAACTGATAAAAAATTAACTCATAGGCTATAATATTGTGAGTTTAAATCCCACTATTAATATAAAAACCTTTTTAATGGATAATTCATAGTGCACCTTATAAGTGCTTTCTAAAGTTGGGGACATGGATGTCAAATACATCTTAACCTAGGGCTCGGAAATCCAAGCAAGGAAGGTGATGTGGGGAACATATACAGGCGTGAATGAATGAATGAATATGCTGTGTTTGTGTGTTTTGCAGCTTTTGCTTTTAAAGTGATGTCCTCCTCCTTCTTCCTTTTTTTATTCCATCCTCAATCATTCGTCTCTTTCCATCCTTCCTTCTATCCTTCTTTCCTTCCTTCTCAGTTATCTGAACTTGTAATACCGTCATTAATGCCAATTACAGTGAAAAACCCTATAAATGGAAGCCTATGGTCATTCATACAGGGTTAGTTTTAACCTGATACACGCATGTTTAGCGCGTTATAATTGTAAACATCATCATCTTTCTTTCCTCACCCAATACTTTGATACAAAAGAAGCACGAATAATAAGACGGGTCAAGTTCCACTTGGATACAGTAGAGCAGAACACCGATTTTTACTTGTATGTTGATTTCGGATATACTATATTTTATTCGTTCTTCAGAATATTCACGCTTATTTTCATTTTTTTATGAATTGGCCTTTTATAATACTTTACACGCAGAGAGCTACTCACGGAAGATTATGACAATGAAAAAGCTAAACAAAATGCTGCAGTGGAGTTGCTGAGAATATCGACTCTGAAAGAAGGTGCATGGTGGGTTCCACTTTAAAAAACCTCACAAATGTAGTGTGTTTTATAAGTTATGAAGCTCTCCCTCATAGTAGATCAGTCTCTTGGACTGATTTTAAAGCTGTAATTTATCATATTTTATGTATCATATCAAGTAGCATTCAACACCTAATGCTACCTGGAAAGAAACTCGTACTGAATAAATGAATATCTCCCCTGGAAGGAATTAAGATTCTCTTTGAAGAGTAATTTTGTTCCATCTGCTAGATTTTGAAAAACTCTTAAAGGATGAGCGTATTCAGATCCAATAAGCTACTGTATCCTATCTGTTGAACTATACAAAATGGTGAGACGAAGAACAAAGTGGTGGACACAATATATATATATATATATATTTTATGGGACCAACATTGGTGCTTATAAATCTCTCCCTTTAATTTAACTAGTTACATTGCATGATGAATTACATAGTAGGAAGGGATATGATTGAACCATCAATGTTGAACTTTTCTGTTTAAAGAAGCTGGCCATGTGGGCATATAGAAGTGTGTGCATATATATATATATATATATCTTGAGAATTGTGGGTCTTGTATATTTTTCTTCAGTGTGAATTATGATTGTCGTTTTTCTTTTCTCTTCTTCAGTCTGAAACAATCCCTCTATCTATGGCTTTTTCTGAGTCAATGGTTCCACACAAAATCCATATAATTGAAGATAAGATATTTCAGTAGATGGCGCTCTAATCATGACTAGTAGGAGAATTTGGTGGTTTTGTTTTTTACTTAGTTTCATAAATATCCATATTGGGCATGTTCGGCAAAGAGTTAAGTAAGGCCAAAAGTATGTTCAACAGTGTTTTTCTGTAAAACGAGATAATCCCCTCTACATATTTACCTCAGCTTAAGTAAAAGTACTTCTCTACTGAGTTCTCAAGCAAACCCATTAAGCGTATGGAATTGTAAAATTATCATATGAAAAACAATTAAATTCACAATAGACCCAAGAATATGGTCGTGCCAAAAACCAATCATGGACAGTGGACCCAGCACTTTTGTTTAATCGGGACTAATAATGGATCACTATAATAGGCCTTCAGTGGCTATCAAGACAAGCCCAAAGATGACAAGCCCGGCCCAACTTGTGTTCTGAAATGAGGCCAGACTTGCAATAGACCATAGAGAAAGCTGAACCTGGATGTCTGAAGCTTCAACTATACATTGAAAATTTGTTAGCCTATTAGGCCATTACATATAGATATTGAATATAGCAGAAGAGGCTAGTCACTTGTAATACGATGAATTAAAATTTAAATTTTAATTGAAAGGAAGCAAGCCATGAATGAGTTTACAAGTAATTTATTCCTGTGTGTGAAATTAAGTGACTGAGATTTTATTTTATTTTTTTTAAAATAGCCATCATATATAAGTAAAACTAATTAAATTCATTTGGATAGGTTACTAGTAATTCTGGGATATTTATATAAGAATCATCTGCAACACTATGATTGATTTTGCTCAAAGTTTAAACAAAATTTGGAAATAACTATATATGAATTTATTCATCCCAGTTTAATTTGTATAGAAAATTGAGTTTTTTTTTTTAACTTGACCTTGTGAATATCAGAATGACATTACAATGGACAAGTGTAATAAATGCGTGGACACCTCCGGCAAGATGTCGGCAAAAGATAACAACATTACCTTAAAAATTCATTGGGAGAAAAGAGTTTACGGATTCCAAGAAGAATTTACTGAATTCAAGAAGAATTTATAGATTTCAAGGTATTTTTTTACGAATTTCAAGATATTTTTTATCGATTTCAAGATACTTTTTATCTTGACTTGCATGCATCGTTGAAGGAAAAATTTTCTAAAGATGCACTTTTACAGTAAACTTGAATTTGTGAAGCTCAACATCAAAGAGTTTAGATTTCTCAGCGAATTTAATATCTTTAACTTAAAAAATAATATTTAATAAAAATATAAAGTATAAATGGTTGAAATTTAATACATATTCAAATAAAGCAAGAGGTACTGTGCAGCACAGCTAAGGACGAAGAAGACAACTTTCTACTGTTCAATAATTCTTTTTATGGCGTTTTGAACTCTTCCTTGTTTTGGACACATCCTGGTAAGTTTTCAAAGCTTGAGACACCTACCAAACGTGGAAGGGCAGATGCTCCCTCAATTTCATATTTATTCTTTATTCTTAAACTTTCAAAAATACAGCCTGTAAAATAAATTTTCAATTTCTAAATTCCAAAATGGAAATACCAATATCACAAATATTATAGTCTTATTTACACTTAAAAGGCCAAATGAGAATATCAAAATACATGTGCTTTTTATAATTTTGTCCCTTGTTTTTTTTAAAAAAAAAAGGTCTGGAGATCTGTGAATTAATTGTATTACCCAACTAAATTAAAATCATTTTAAAAATTTTCAATTTCTATAAAAATATTTGCCTAGGGATTTGTGAATGGTATACGTAACTTGTTATACGAATTGTCAATCATTTTAAATGCATAATTAATTTCACAAAATATAACTCAATTTGCTAAATTGTTCTTAACGTTTCATGTAAAAAGTGGTAGTCAATGAATGCACTCAACTTGTTAAAATCACTTCACGATTTGTTAATTTATTTAAAAGTGTAGTGAATTTTATAGGACTTGACCCAATTGGCTAAATTACCGAGTGTTTTACATATTAAAAGTGATAGTAAATGACATTACACAATTTAATAAAATTGTTGCATGAGTTTTCAATCCCTTTAAAAGGATAATCAATTTCATAGATCGGAATGGAGAAAAGTAGAGAACATTTTTGTTCTTTTGGTCAAATTTTAAAATTTCATATTCAAACCTTCCCTCAATATGTCCTTTCCCATATTGACATCACATTTACAGATTTTTATAATTTAAATGGTATTTTAGGGATTTTTTTCAATATCAAATTCACCCATTTTAAAATAATTATATTTAGACACTTTGTTACCTCTCATAGAAAACCATGAAAGATTAAAACCGAAACAAAGTTATTAATAGTCTTTCTATTTATCCAAATTACTTATAAAAAAAGACCACAAGTTTCTCTAAAATGTGGCTTATTTACATGGGAGGTGAGTTGAATATGTATAAAGAAGATCATTAAATATATTAATAAAATTCTTTGTAAAGAAGAAGAATACTGAAAAGAACAACTTTAAGTGAAATCTCTTTAATTAATAATTTATTTAAAAATTCGATTGTTAAGCATATTCTTTTTCAAATAATGTCTTGTAATCTATATAATAAACCTCATGTTATAAAATATAATATATAATGAATGTTTTTATAATTCATGTATTTTTATTTATAAATATATTGTAATCAAGATAGATTCAGATCCGATTTATTCAAAAGTTGGTTATGATTATTAGGAGATAATAGTTATTAGGGCATTTAATTTTGTGGCTCCCACATTGTTTATAAATACCCCTATCAAGTTATGAAGAATATAATCGGATACAATTTTCTTCTTTTCTCTCAATCTCTTCTACTATTCTTTTCTACTCCCAAATTCCCTTATTTTATAACACGTTATCAGCACGAAAATCAAACTGAGATATACTACTTTATCTTATTTTACTTTTTTCTTCTTGATCAATCAAGGATAATCTGATGAGCCACTGTATGAAATTAGTTAATTCTTTTACCGGATGTTTTAAACACCGGATTCCAATGGCTAGGATTGGAGATTGTTTTTGTTATTATATCTTATTCGACTTCTATTTACAAGTTATTCATATTGATATTACTTGTTATTATATTTCACTCCCAGAATCGAGTTTTATTTTTGGATCTGGAAAAGTTTTTTGGATCTAGGTCAAGTTTTTCAATTTTTGGATCTAGATCGAGTTTTTCAATTTTTGAATCTGGAAAAGTTTTTAGATTTAATCAAGTTTTTCAATTTTTGGAGCTGAAAAATAACAATAAACGACGCTCTCTCATGATTAGATATAGATTCGTCAGGTATTCTTTTCCATCATTAGTTTTAGGTCAGGTTTGCTCTGATTAATCTCGCCTTCCTTTCAATTTGGGGTGATCCAAATCTTTCGTTCCTTTAAATTTTTGTTCCCAAAAAATTTGGATTTGAGATCAAAATTATTTTGATTTGTGATTGCCTTTAAAATATCTTTTCGGAATAAATTTAAACATGTTGAGAAAAGATAATACTTTATTGGGAACATTAAGGAGATTTGAAAATTTATTTCTAATTTTGATTGTTCTCTAATTCAAGTTTGTTCATCGGGAACCGTGCTTCCTGTCCAGAGTTCATTTTTGATTTTGGAGAAATGATAAATTTTTCCTTTAGGTAAAATAAAAATAAATTTTACAAAAGGATTGCAACTTTTTCTTGTTCTTGCAAATATG
>JANTPZ010093856.1:0-10047 GCA_025593235.1 Vachellia pachyceras
GGTTGGGTTGGTTACTTTTCATATGATACAGTGCGTTATGTAGAGAAGAAGAAACTTCCATTCTTTACTGCCCCAGCAGATGATAGAAATCTTCCTGATGTTTATCTGGGTCTTTATGATAACGTGATTGTGTTTGATCATGTTGAGAAGGTACCTTCATATCACCCTAGAACATTGTGTTTCCAACTAAATTTCTTATGGGATTATGACTTTATTTACTTTTGGAGATGTGTACAGAGAGACAGTTAGAGTGACATGCTTCCTTCTTTTTCTATACTTGAAATATTCAGATGAGGCTGTCAATATGAGTTGATAAACTGAGAGGACTTGCTCAAACTTGCATTCAAATTCCTTTCAAATGAAGTTTCACGTCATAAAAAAGCTTGTGACCAGATTTGCAAGTCAATTATAAAAACCTTACTGTTTCTTTGGCTTTCACCACCTTTTTTCGAGAAATCGATTAATGCAACAAATGGGTTAAGAGGCAATAATTCTGATTGGATGTAATTGTTTACTGGAATTACTGTTCTAATGAATAACCCTTTCTAATTTGAGCTTGTTGAACTCAGAAAGCTTATGTGATTCATTGGGTGCAATTAGATCGCTATTCTTCTGCTGAGGAAGCTCTCAATGATGGATTGAACCGGTTGGAAACACTAGTGTCCAGGGTGCATGATATAATTACGTGAGCAGTGTTTTCCCCCTGTACAATGAATTATTATTTATTTTGATCTTAAGTATGATTATATACGAACAACAAGATACTTGTCGATTTTCAGCCCAAAGCTGTCCGCAGGTTCAATAAAGTTATACACTAATCTTTTTGGTTCTAAGCTGGAGGCATCAAACATGACAAGTGATGAATACAAGAATGCGGTGCTGCAGGCGAAAGAACACATTTTGGCTGGTGATATTTTTCAGATTGTACTAAGTCAACGGTTTGAACGGCGGACATTTTCAGACCCATTTGAAGTCTACAGAGCACTGAGGATTGTCAATCCTAGTCCATACATGACTTATCTACAGGTCTGCCAATTTATTTTTACTCCTTTTGTTTTTGTTTCAATTTGTTTACCACCACCACCACTATTTCGTTTTTTTCCCTTTTATTTATTTATTTGTTTATTTTTGCTTTCAAGTTTGGTTTCGAGCTCTCTAATTATTTTAGTATATTGGTACCAGGCCAGGGGGTGTATCCTTGTTGCTTCAAGTCCAGAAATTCTTACGCGAGTGATGAAGGTAACATTGCTCTGCAAAAATTAGTTAAACATAATTACCTACATCTTATTTTTTATTTAATTTAATTTAATGCTAGTATATGATAGTAGTGGTCCGTATTTGTGTTTGTAGTTTTCTTTTGGTTATTTATTATTTATTTTGAGCTTATTCCTTCTTGAGGTTTTCAATTAACATCTTTAAATTTTATAGTTTTAACAAGAATTAATGACTCTTCCATATCTTTTTTGACAGGGCAAAATCACCAATCGCCCTCTTGCTGGGACAGTTAGAAGAGGGAAGACACCTAAAGAAGATATCATGTTAGAGAAAGATCTTTTGAATGACGAGAAGCAATGTGCAGAACACATAATGCTCGTTGATTTGGGGAGGAATGATGTTGGGAAGGTTTGAAGTTTCCATTACCGGAATGTATTTTATTTTTATTCCATATTATATGGGGATCAAGATCATATCCCTTTAGTATCTACTATAAGCGTATTGATACGCCCAACACATTACTCCCACAGTCCCACGGGAGTTACAAAATGGTGGAAAATGGGGAGGAAACCCAAAAATTTATGTACAAAAGGTAGAAAAGCAAGTAGCAATATGTTTCTACTGGACATATTTTTTTGGGTCAAACTATTTTTGGTCTTCATAATTTACCCTAATTTGAGTTTGCTTCTGAAGTTTAAAAGTGGTGGCTTTGATCCCTTAAATTCATTTTGTTCAACATTGTTAGTTCTTGTTGTTTTAAAATATGCCTATACTTTTGATCAATTTTAGTTTTGATCCTTAAACTTAGCAGTGTTAATTAATGCCGTTAAACATCCAAGTTCTTATGAAACTATAGGGACTGAAACCAGTTTAGGGACCAAAACCAAGAAAGATAAAAATACAAAATTAAAAAATAAAAAATAAGAAAGAAGCATAAAACGTAGGAACATGTTATACAAGAACCGTTTCCATGTTATTTTGTCTAGTTGTTTATTCATTTCATCATAATTAATGGAGTCGGTCACACAAAAGTAAAATTAACAGTGTTAACATTAGGTTTAAGTCCTTTTAAAACTCAATGACCTACCAGTTTTA
Source organism: Vachellia pachyceras (assembly GCA_025593235.1). NCBI lineage: Eukaryota > Viridiplantae > Streptophyta > Magnoliopsida > Fabales > Fabaceae > Vachellia > Vachellia pachyceras. Next base: position 2,311 of record JANTPZ010093856.1, read on the forward strand.
GATAGAGGGAACTTGAGGGACTGAAATATCATTTTTAAGACTTTAGGGGCCAAAACACAAATCAAGGTAAACTAGAGGGACTAAAAATAGGCTTAACCCTATTTTTTAATGTGTTCTGTGGTACTTGCTTCATGTTTTAGTATTCGATGATGATACTGGTCTTTCTAAGTTGCCCATAAATTCTTAACATTATTTCTTATTGTTGGAATTGTGTTTGGTATGATGCGGACATGCAGGTCTCAAAAGATGGTTCTGTTAGAGTCGAAAAGCTCATGAATGTTGAGCGCTATTCCCATGTTATGCACATCAGTTCAACTGTATGTTTTATAATGCAATTGAGGGGAATTTGAATATTCAAATGTTTTTGTCTCAAACCACATAATGTGTATACATTGGATGCTTACAAATGGAACTTGTAAAGTCACTACACTCTCTGTCATTCAAGATCCTTAGTATAATGGGTCTATTAAGAAATTGGAAAACAAACCCTTGTTAACACGTGGACAAAAAAAAGTACAGCAAAAAATCTTTTGGGATAAGGTGGGAAGAATATGTAAGGAAGTGTTGGAGAAATTTGTCAAATGGGATTTAAGTAAAGTGTTTTTGAGGTTGAGGCCTGAGAAAAAAAGGGCTATGATCATTGGTTGTCGTCATTAGAGATGTCTAGCTACTTCTAAGAGGTGCCGTTTTATTCTTTGTTTTTAATGATAAATATATCACAAATAGTTTTATGTATCTATGGAAGTTTATTTTATCCAAGTCCTTCCACACGAGACCAATTGAAAAAACTCCAGAAGTATTATTATTTAACTGTAAAGCTACTCCACATAGTGTAAGTCCAATGGAGTAATATGATAAGAAAGAGACCCAATCTATTGCTTTTGAGAGGCGCAGGCTCTCCAATTCACTACTCATTACTCGGTATTTCCCAAACCCCTCGCAGCAGCCTTACATGCTCAGTGTCCATTTGAAAAACTGTTGGGAGAGTACATTTGCATTTTTATTTGGATGAACATTAAATTTAGAATGCATTTATTCTACCAAAAATGATTTTTTTTGTTCAGAATGTATTTTAAAAGAAGGAATTACCAAACGCCAGCGTCTGTAAGCTAACGAACTTTTTGGTTCAAAATGTATTTTGGATTTCTAAAAGGTGTTCCCAAACACACCCTTACGGTCTCTGCATCCCTGCTATTCATGTCCAGTTTGCTAAATATATATATATATATATTTTGGGGAGATGCTGATTTTATATTTTGGCTACATTTTCAAAACAATTTCAGTTGTCTTTTTAAAATCAATAAATTAGTGGAGTTAGTAGACAAGATTGTATATGTGACTATGAAAACTGGACCTGTCTGTCTTTGCAGGTCTCTGGGGAGTTACTTGATCATTTAACCAGCTGGGATGCACTGCGTGCTCCTGTTGGTACCGTTAGTGGAGCACCGGTAATTTTTAGTGCACTGCAAGACTGCACAGTAACCAACCCCACATAGAGGGACAATGCTTTGTTGTTGTTGTTGTTGTAAGACTGCATAGATCATAATGCCCTTAAATTCTGATATTCACTAAACATAAGGAAACCAAATAAGTCAGAAGGTGGGCTCACTCCCTCTCCCTCTCTCTGGGGGAGATAACCAGATGGACCGTTTTATGTGGTGCGAAAATCCAAGTTTTAAATTTCACTAAATTTTAACTAAAAATTGAACTATGTTTATTTTAAAATTAGTTTATTTTACCAATTTAACCTTTAAGGATTGTGAATAAATTTTGACATACAACTTTGTTCAACGGAGTTTCTAAAATCAATGAAATCAATTTATGATTGAAGTTTAAAATATTTGTTAAGGCACCTCTAAAAGGACTCACATCAGTTACAGGCATGTATTTGGCTGGTGTTTAGTACCTTTCTTTCCTTGAAGATTCACAATAGTTAAGAGTCATAAAATGTTTAGAATTATCTTTTATAAGCAAGGAATTGGTAGTGTTTAAACATTTTCACGACCACATGGGCCTTGGCAATAGCTGGCCCCATATAAACTTTTAGGAAGTCTCATTTCTGGCACGTAGAGGTGTTAAGTGAAGATCTTTTGGCTGAAGACGGTTCAACTCCTCTAGTGGACTAGATTGATCGCCAGTTCATCTGTATACTGGTTTGACCATCTGGTCCAGTCTGGATTCTTCAACAGGTATTATTGTTCCTTTTGCTGAACAAATTTGTATGAGTAGAGATTTGGCCAACTTATTTGAAATGTCATATTTGTTTTTGCATGAGCAAAGAAAGTTCTTTCCAATTGCTGTGACAAAATATTATGCAATCCCCTACTGCTGGGCTCAAAGTACAGTACTGCTTTTATAACAGGATTGTGAAGCAGAATGTAATAGGTTAATGTTACAGTATTCTAGTAATTCTTCATCTTTCTTGTTCTAGTAATTCATTTCCTTTGTATCAGGCAAAAAAAAATATATTTCCTACGTAATATGGAAGACAAGTCCCATTTGTATTTTAGAAAAGGTCACCCTAGTTTGGATTATTGGTCAAGTGTTTCTGATTCTAAGAAACTCAATGGTCTGTGCTGCAAAACAGGTAAAAGCCATGGAGTTGATTGATCAATTAGAAGTAGCAAGACGAGGTCCATACAGTGGTGGATTTGGAGGCATGTCTTTTTCTGGCTCTATGGACATTGCCCTTGCTCTGAGGACCATAGTTTTCCCTACCCATACTCGTTTTGATACTATGTTTTCGTACAAGGATGTGAACAAACGTAGGGAGTGGATTGCTCATCTGCAGGCTGGAGCAGGAATTGTGGCTGACAGTGATCCAGCTGATGAGCAAAGAGAGTGTGAGAACAAAGCTGCGGCTCTTGCCCGCGCAATTGATCTTGCTGAGTCGTCCTTTGTTCAGAAATGAGTTGTATGTAGCCATGGGTAAGAACTTCATCACGTAATGAATTGTAAACTAACAGACGTTGAGTCTCGTCTAAAATTAATCAGAAGCAGCTACATAATTGCGTCAGCAATGAGGGTTTTGTTGTCATTTGCAGCTAAGGTTAATGCCATTTAGTGTTTTTGTTTGTCTAAAGCTGTTTGGGGTATTTTGTTGCATTTTAAATATTATGCTTTTTTAAATGAGAATATTGACTATTGAGAATGTATTTGGGAGTTCCGGGGGTAAAAGAACCGTCCCATCCAACCATTGGCATTTATTATTGGGCCCATTTGGAAACGTGATAGAAAATTACTTTTACGTACGTTGAGGTAAATATGTGAAGGAGATTATTTCATTTTGCAAAAAAATACTGTTGAACGTGCATTTGGATCCTCATAATCATTGTCAAACACACTCATTGTAAGAGGGATGGAATGAATTACTCATCGGTTCTTTAACCTAGGACCTCATTAAAGAGTTGATTTAGTCCTAACCCCTAAATATTGGATTTATCTCTAATTTGTCATTTATTTTTCAAATTACCCTTGGGAATATTCCATTGACAGTACCCGAGAGGGAATTAGGGAAGATTATTTGCGAGTTTTAAAAAAATTTCATATTAAGTAATTAAATTATAATTTTAATTTGATCAAATTAAGTAAATAAATACTACATTTAATATCGAAGGAGTATATATTGTTTTTGTATTAAGACTCAAATAAATTTTTATCAGAAGTGCATGAAGCATTATATGTTTTTTAGAAGTACAAACTACTTATAATATTTAAAATGAAAGTAAGAATATCAAATCATTAAATACATTATAATGTCGTTACTTTTTATAACATGACTTATGCTATTTTTACACATTTTTTCATGAATTAACCTTTAACAGTAATATTGTTAAAAAAGTGTTAAAATGCAAAAATATTGGTGTGTTTTCATAGTGTGTGTTTGGGAAGTCCGTTAAGAGAAATGAGTTTACAGATTTCGAGATATTTTACGGATTTCAAGGTGGTTTTATAAATTTCGAGATAGTTTTAATGAATTTCGAAATGATTTTTACAGATTTCGAGATGATTTTGTATTGGAATGTGTGCACCGTTTGGGAAACGGTGTTCCCAAACAAGCACATGAAAAGTGCATCGAGACCGTAAGCTTTTGGAACATAAAAAATACGAACCTTTTTTCAAAAGAAATAGTATTTTGTATGATATAATTTTATTCGTATTTTTTTATTCTCACTCATGATATTTTATTGTTAAGTTTAAGCTTGTGAAGATAACAATTGCAGGAAAACAGATGATTATTAATTAAGAATTTTTCAAAATTTTTACTGTTCGGCATAACAAATAATTAGATCTATAAACAGAAAATCAGGGATCGATTTAAAGATATTTATTATTGTTTTTTTGAAAAAGATACCACATCTAATTCTTGGGTTATGTTTGGCTTAATAGGAGAATGGAAGGGGACGGATAGGATGGAAGTGTAAAGGATGAAATGATTTAATGTTATCTTGTTTGGTTATGTTGAAGGGGAGGGAATAGAATGAATTTTGTGTTTGGTTTAAAAGAAGAAGAGAGGTGTGATAACGATTAATTTACTATTATACCCTTATATATTAGTTCATATTTTTTCTACTTTTATGCTAAACAAATTAATTTACACCTTACATAATTTATTAAAACCCACGCCTCAAATTAATTTACACATTTAGCTTGAAAAGAGGTGTTCGACGAGAGGATCTATTTCTCTGTATATTTACATCATGCATGGAGAAATTGAATCATATTATTAAGGAGGCTATTGATGATGGTTTGCGGGATCCCACTAAGCTTAGCCCATGAGGACCTCCTTGATTATGATTTGATCTTTTTGGCGAAGCATCTACTTGTTATTGGATGTGATATGATTCAGTGTATTACCAGTTTTTGCGAAGCATTAGGACAAAATATGAAGCGAGCTAAAGCAAATTGAAACGAAAAAGAAATACCCCAGCTACATGCATCATCCATCATCATTGACTCCATTTTCAACTTGTTGTAATTATAATCAACCAAATAAAACATGTATAACTGATTGGTTTCACTAAATCTTCAGTTCACTGTAATTTTAATCAAACAAGCTTCACGATAAAATTCAGAATTGAATTTCAAACTTATCTATCAATGCAAGTATCAACGAATGCCTTACAAATCAAATTCAAAGATTCACATTTCAAAGCTGAGCAAGTGAAGCACCTGAAAACCAGAGACCGAGATCAATGGAGGAAGGGAACAAGGGACTGCAGGAGTCGAGCTGTCAAGGTCGAGGAAGGAAGAGATTGAGCAAGAGTAGAGGAACAAAGTCGATGGCAAAACGAGAAGAGTCCTGTGACTGGGAAAATAAAGAGAAGTGTCGGGAGTTGAGCAAAGATTGTAGAGGGAATTCATGGAATATGATAAAATATTGACTAAAGTATACTTTTAGTCCTTTATGTTTACGTCAGGTTTCACTTTAGTCCTTTAAGTTTAAAAAGTGCACTTTTAATCCCTCAAACTTAACACCATTGGTCTCTTTTAACGGAAATTGCTGACTCATCAAATTTAATTGATGACTGTACAATAAAACGCTGACAAAACATGCTCACATTGTAATTTTAATTTAATAATATAATAAATTTAATATTTCAAATTGTGTAAAATAAAAAAATTTAAAATAAAAAAAACTACTAATCATTCCAGCCTCTCAAATCGATTAGCAGAGATCAAAAGCCCTAAACGTTACTGTTCAACTGAATTCCTTCGTTCAACCAACAGGCAACACGACTATCAACTTCGCTCCCTTCAGCCTTCGCTGCGACAGGTATATTTCTTGTGCTATTCTCAATGTTGGCGAATTATGAACCTTAGGGATTTTTATTTTCAGACTATGTGCCTTGGCCTCCACACCTGTCCAACAAATCATAAACACTTGCGTCATTAAATTTTTTTTTTCACATTCGTTTACTAATTCTGAAAATTGAATGATGATGCCTCTTCCATCTACTTCTAGGAGCCATGCATTATGCAACCATAACGTTTACTAATTGAGAAAGGCTAATATTGCCTTCTTACATTCCCATTGAATAATTCTTTATTTCCAAAAACTTCTGATGAAATAGTTGTGCATTTGACTACTTTAACATCCCGCGATATTGACCATCTTATCATCGCAGTAGTGAAAACTTAACCCTTATATTGAATTCAATGTGTTTTCACCTAAAATATAAACATGTGTAATAGACTAAACTTATTGTACATTGTTCTAAACTTATTGTTAGTGTTTCATATGTTCAGGTTTGCATCGAATATGGGGAACGATTCTGATGAAGATAGTGCCTTGAATACTGACTTTAATGATAGTGAAGAAGAACTGGATGAATATTTTCTTGGTGACATTGAAGAAGTCAATATAGAATGTAGAGAATATTCAAATGAAGAGCATGAGAGGGTAGAATCAGACAGCCTTGATGATGAGGAAGAAGATGGAGATGAACATGGAGGTAGAGATGGATGCATTAACAATAGGTTTCCATTGCTTAAGTTGGTAAAAAATATGAGTGAATACAAGTGGAAGCGTGTAACCCTTTACAATACTGGAGAGGATTTTAAAGAGGCCATAGTCTCTTATGCTGTGCATGCTGGTAAAGGGCTCAAGTTTGTTAAGAATGACAAGGAAAGGATTAGAGTAAGGTGCAAGGAGGGCTGTGATTTGAAGGCATATTGTGCAAAGTTAAAGGGAGAAGAGACATGGCAATTAAGGATGATAAATGACAAGCATACATGCAGTAGGGAGGTGAAAAATAAATTGTTGAAATCCAAATGGCTAAGTAAGAGTATTCAAAAGACTGTGAAAGAAAATCCCAAGTATAAATTGAAAGAAATTATTGATAGATCAAAGAGAAAGTGGAATGTCAGTGTATCAAAGGTAGTGGCTATGAGAGCAAAGAAAGAAGCATTAAATCACCTTCATGGGTCTTTCTAGGAACAATTTCAAAGGTTATACGACTATTGTGATGAGCTAAAAGGCTCCAATCCTAACTCTACAGTGTTGTTAAAAGTGAATAGGCCACCTGACTATGATGCAGAGCTTGATACTCAAGTTCCATCAAGAAGTATGCTTCCCAAATTTGAAAGGTTGTATAAATGCCAATTATTAGCTACTGTCAGAAGGGATCCTAATGAGCAAATGCTCCCTATTGCTATTGTTGTTGTAGAGGCAGAGACAAAAGATTCATGGAATTGGTTTTTATATAATTTAATTGAAGACCTTGGTGGGACAAATAAGTGCAAATCTTGTACCTTTATTTTAGACCAACAAAAGGTAAATTTCATTTATTGTCTATTTTTTTCACATATGTAAACAAATGCGAGCAGCACTCAACCTACAGTAATAAGTGCCTTAGCAAACACACAAACAAGTGTGCTCTCAAGTGAGGTAAAATTATTAATTCAATTTTGTGAACATTGATTACTTATGAACATATATCTTGGTGTAAGGGCTATCATGTGAATCATTGACTCATGAATCAATGACTTGGTGTGATATGCAGATGAGACAGGTAAAATTTTTGTGAATTGTAATCTAAACTTTAATAATATACCAAACATAATGTGATTTGGCCAAATGTGTTAATGTAGGAGAGTGAAAATCAGCCTTCAATACAAGCATCTTGGCAACATGTGTCACCATGGCGTACTCCTAGTTCCCATCTCATACAAAGGCCAAATAAGAAAAGCAAAACAACAATGGCAAGCATAACCCAAGCAACAATGTCAATCCAA
>JANTPZ010093857.1:0-10709 GCA_025593235.1 Vachellia pachyceras
GGGGGACAAGAATTCATAGTATATTGGGTAAGTAGAGAAATTGTCACTTTTGGCAAGGCATGAGACCTACATGTAACTTGGTTTTGAAAATATACATAATTTTTTGATACATGAAAATATACATATTAATAAACCAACCAAGGTATTTTTCTTCTCGCATGGGAATGGTTGGGTCAAGAGACAAAAACGAAACGAAAATTCAATGGGCCCCTCCGCAGACATTTTCTATAACGTTGGTGATACAATCTATGCTTCATTTTATTAAATAAGTATCCAGTTCAGCATAAAGGATTGATCCTTATAATATAATAAATTAAAATTTAAATTTTTATATTATCCCGATAGTGGGGCTCATAGGGACCGGCAGGGTTGGTAATAAAGGTTGGGGCCTTCAACATACCAAACATAGGCAGGTTCCACACCAACCTGCCCCTTATATATTTTTTATTTTAAAAATAATGTAATATATATATTTTTATCTTTTTCATCTCTATATATTTTTCAAAATATGATAAATAATACTTAATATATTAAGAAATAGTATGAAATATTTTATTTTTCATGTCAACTTTCTATAATACAATATTTAAAATTACACCAAAACATTAATACTTATATTTTTTGAAAACTTAAAAAATGTCATTATTAAAAATTTATTAGTGAAAAAAGAATCATATATATGATTATGCAATCTTATGAAAAAAATTAAGAAAAAAAAATACAAGAAAATTTAATTTTTAAAAAGTGTATATGCCAACCCATCAACTTGCCATGTGCCAGCCCGACAGGGGGCTAGTTGTTGGCAGGTTGGCCTATCCAACCCGCCAATCCGTACGAGCCAACCAGCAACCCACTAGATGACCCTTTTCCCCTGCCCTAACCCATGTATGACTGAGCTTGTGCCAAATATTAATATTACTGAAGATTTAATTTGCGTGATGAACAGTTATTATTTTTACTTTCCTTTTTATAAAATTATTTTAATAGTTACAGCTTTAAAAATAAAGATAATATTTTAATTATCATTTTTAATTCTTTTATTAAAAAACATCAATTATAAATTTTAAATGTGAAACATTGAAGTTATGCGGATTTCATTCCAATATTCAGCCTCCTATTCCTTTTTATTTCCTGAGCAACCAATTCGTGAATTATGATACAATATTCATTAAATATAATTTTAAATTACCTCAGTAGATTCATTGTAATGTAAACATGGTTGGTTCTCTATCTTACAAAACAGACCAAAGCAAGAAATAGCAAAGAGGTCAGCTACCATTTTACCAACTGAACCAAAAGCGAAGGTGAAACAAACACGCTCCCATCTCTCTCTCTCCCTCTCCCTCTCTCGCGAGCACAGAAAGAATCAACTTCATGCGTCCACAGTGGAGTCTCCACGTCGCTGCCAACCAGTACTAGCGCACATCATTTTGATTCTCTCTGAGCATTCCTGATAAGACAAACAAATCACTGTCTCTGCATTCTTTTCTTTCCCTTCGTCATCATAGTATATATACACAGAGAAAACTCGGTAACATTCCTCATTCGCAAACAGAATTATGGCACAAGCAGCAAAAGGAGGAGCCGCAAAGGGAGATGAGTTCCAACCACATCCCTTGAAGGAGCAACTTCCCGGCGTCCATTACTGCGTCAGCAGCTCTCCCTCTTGGCGTACGTTCTCATTTCTCCGTCTTTCTTGTTTTCTTCTTCTTTCTTCACTTTGATCATTGCCAATTTTCGTGTTCTGGAGATGAATTCGCGTGTTCTCTTTGGCTAGCCGGGTCTCGTGATTTTCACTTTTCAGTTTCGGAAACAAACGTTTCTCGCTTTTGTGGCTGCGTTACGTTTGTTGCGTGTTTGTTGAGTTTCCAAGTGATTTCTTTTTTTCTTTTTTAACTTCCGTTTCAATGCCCTTTGGTTTCCTGGAAAAAAGCGTTGGGTTTCGAATGCTTCTACAGCTCATTTTTCTTTGAATGCAGCCGAAGGAATACTCCTTGGTTTTCAGCACTACCTGGTGATGCTTGGAACAATCGTTCTTGTTTCCTCCATACTTGCTCCTTTGATGGGGGGAGGCAATGTAAAAAAGAACATTGGAATTCTTTACAGTTTCCTGCTAAATTATTTCTCAGTCTCTGGCTTCTAACCAAAGTTCTTCTAACCAAAGTTCAACAAATCATAGGTGGAGAAGGCTGAAATGATACAGACACTGCTTTTCGTTTCGGCTATAAACACACTGTTGCAGACTTGGTTTGGAACTCGTCTTCCAGTGGTTGTGGGGGCTTCCTATGCTTTCCTCATTCCTGCTGTCTCCACTGCTTTCTCTAGAAACCTGAGCGTCTATGGAGATCCCCATCAGGTAAAATTTAGCCCTCTCTGTGTATGAACTTAATTCAGACATGCTACTGAAGAGAAAGGAAGAAGCAGAAGAGTTGTACTTGCAAATGGCTGGATTTTGATTGTGGACAAAAGTGTTGCTGGATTTCACTCACGTTTTTGAGTTTTGATTGAATTCCAGAGATTTAAACAATCCATGAGAGTCATACAAGGGTCACTTATTGTTGCATCTATCTTGCAAATCATTATTGGGTTTTTCGGATTCTGGAGAATCTTTGCCAGGTACTACAAAAATACAGAGGATTCAAACTTCAGTCTCCCATGTCTTTTCTTGTCATCATGCACCTGCTTTGTTGAAGAGCCCCGTAATTCGAAGCTATGACTGTGCAGGTTTCTTAGCCCCCTCAGTGCGGTTCCCCTTGTCACTCTCACTGGCCTGGGACTCTTTGCATTTGGTTTTCCCAAAGTACTCTCTCTCTCTCTCTCTGCGCCGAACTTCCTTCATATTAATATCAGATCAATGGTTAACAAACTTGACCTTTGAGTTCGACTTGATTCATGTAGTTGGTAAATTGTGTTGAAATTGGACTCCCTGCATTGGTAATTCTGATCATCTTGTCTCAGGTGTGTTACTTTCTTAACCGTTCGTCGTCCCATTTCAATCTAAACCATTTTAAAATATTTGTCTGCCTAAAGCAACAACATGTTAATATATAGCCCATGTTGTAGGGACATCTTATCTGACATCTTTAACTGATATCTCATTTGACTTCCACGAAAACTATCCTCCTTGCAGTACATACCTCAGATGATGAGGTCAAGAGGAGCAGATCGATTTGCAATCATAGTCACAATAATAATTGTGTGGGTATTTGCTGAAATCTTGACTGTGGCTGGTGTATACAACAAAGCATCACCAAAAACTCAATTTAGTTGCCGTACTGATAGATCTGGGCTCATCACTGCTGCTCCTTGGTCAGTCCTCAAGGACCTTAAATGTCTTCTCAAAGCTTATTTGTCCTCTTCTCGTACTATTCTTTTAACGAAGATTACATGGTGACTTCATACATGAGGATAGTCATCCGAAGCCTTGTTTTACAGTTAGCTTTTGCTCCCACTTACGCAGGTTGAGGGTTCCATATCCATTTCAATGGGGGCGTCCTTCTTTCGATGCTGGTGATGTTTTTGTAACGCTTGCTGCTTCTGTTGTTGCAATTATAGAGGTCTGCTTTACTTTTTTTTAAACTTAGTCTGCAAAAATTGGCTGTTGGGTTTTTCTAGTTTTGTTGAGAGTCCTTTCAAATACTGATAGTCTGCAAAAATTGGCTGTTGGGTTTTTCTAGATTTGTTGAGAGTCCTTTCAAATACTAATTCTATATCACCTTTATGCACCTAGTCAAAATCCTTTCGAAAGATCTTTTTATTTTTCATTTGGTTGGATTTACTCTGAATATGATTTATCCTTCTTATTTTCTGGATTCAGTCCACTGGGACTTTCATAGCAGCTGCAAGATATGGGAGTGCAACACATATTCCACCCTCTGTCCTTAGCCGCGGTGTTGGTTGGCTGGTACTATAAAAATTTATGGACATTTACTCCCACAGATTAAGGTCTTCTAAGTTATGTGTGTTTATTCAATTTCCATTGATTTCAGGGCATCGGGACTCTTGTGGATGGCTTTTTTGGCACAGGAGTTGGCTCCACTGCATCAGTGTACACATTTTCATCAACTCTATAAAACTTAGCGCCTAGCTTTGGCTAAAACAATGAAATAAGAAAATAGTTTCTTTAGTGAAGGAATCGTGCTAGTCCGGCCTCGGTTCTGGATTTGATCTTTATCTTATACATTATAGACAATCTAATTGCTTATTCTTTTATTCCCAAGTGAGAATGCAGGTCTTTTGGGTTTAACACAAATTGGAAGCCGGCGAGTCGTTCAAATAGCAGCAGGCTTTATGCTTTTCTTCTCTATATTAGGTCTAGTATTCCACTATCCCAAGATGAAAAATCTTCAGATTTATTTATTATTAAGATCAATGTATCACTTCATACATCTTGCTACTCTATTGCTTGAGTAACAAGATTGAGTTTGCGTTTTGTATTTCAGGAAAATTTGGGGCTTTTCTTGCTTCAATACCATTGCCCATTGTAGCAGCATTGTACTGTGTTCTCTTTGGTTATGTGGGTAAGTCTGAACTGTATCACGTTTGTTCGCTTTTCATATGGGCTCATGTCAACTCGCACTGTTTCTTACTTCCTCACACCTTTAACTCTCTCCATTTTGATTTTCATGCTTCTGTAATGAGCAGCATCGGCTGGGCTTGGATTGCTTCAGTTCTGCAACCTCAACAGCTTTAGGACATTGTTCATTCTGGGCTTTTCCCTCTTCATGGGTCTATCAGTTTCCCAGTATTTCATCCAGGATGTACTGTTCTTTGGCCAAGGTCCTGTTCATACTGGCTCCACTACAGTAAGTAAACCTATTGTCAAGTTCTTATTTCACAGTTTGAAACGAACATGATCCATCCTGTGGCCTCTCACAAGCAGGGTGATCTTTACATACACAGCAGTGCACTCCTCAACCAAGCATAAAGAATTGTTAACAGAAATAATAAAAAAAAGAGTTGCTCAAATTTATTTTGATGACTTTGCTTTGGAACTGATTGGCCATGTTGGAGCTGAACTTCATCTGAATCTCTCGTGTTGCAGTTCAACAACATAGTGCAAGTGATTTTCTCATCCCCAGCAACTGTGGCAATCATACTTGCTTACTTTCTGGACTGCACTGTGGCTCGTGGGCACCCCTCAACTCGCCGGGACAGCGGAAGGCACTGGTGGGAGAAGTTCAGGAACTTCAACCAGGATAACAGGAGTGAAGAGTTCTATGCACTGCCCTTGAACCTTGGCAGGTTCTTCCCTTCCTTCTAAATCCCTTGCCATGACATGAGCAACAGCGAGAGGAAGAGGAAGGAGCAGTTGGATTTTCCTATGAAGATGTATTTTTCTTGCGCCTCACAGGTTCCCATTCTGTAAGGAAAGAGCAGAAATATGCCTTGGAATATTTATGCAAAGAGACATGCTCAGGTTAATTATGTTGCATCATCCTGGTTATCACCTAAGCTCCTGCCCTTAAACATTCAATAAATACTTGAAGCCAAATCTCTACGCGTAGTTTAAAAAAAATCGATTATATATATAACACCATTCATATAAAACATTCGTTATATGTTTATAAAAAGGAAAAATTGACAGCAAACCCTTGGACTCTCGGAGGTCTGGTTTAGGATCTGGGTAATAAGGATATGAATCGGGCCTACAGGCTGTAGCACTGCAATTAGGCTCAGCCCTAAATGAATTGTCCACACCTAAAAAAACACTTTTACGCTTATTGAACAGAACTCATATAATATGTTTATAACACAATCACTTAAAATAAGTAAAATCAAATTCCACCAAAATTTGAGAAGTGCTTGGAAATAACTAATAAGAGGTGAGTTATAATGGAATGCTAGGGTGAGCTTGAGGCATACCCTACAATATGAAGGTGGCCCTTTGGTCAGCCATTGTCGGCCGGAATTCACGTTCTCTTGCACTCCTTTCTTCATCTGACCTTGCATTTAGACCTAACACATTTTCCCCTCCAAATTAAAACTATTATTTAAAAAAAACAGTTAAAAAAAGAAAGGTTAAATTATACTTTTAGTTCTTTATATTTGTATCATGTTTCATTTTGACTATTTAAATTTAAAAAGTGCACTTTTAGTCCCTTAAACTTAACGTCATTAGTTTCTCATAACGAAAATTGCTGACTTATAACTAGATATAGTTATTTTTATTTTAATTTTTTTATTTTACACAATTTAAAATATCAAATTTATTATATTATTAAATTAAAATTAAAATATGAGTATTATTTGTCAACGTTTTATTATGCAGTCATCAATTAGATTTTATAAGTCAGTAATTTCCGTTAAGAGAGACTAACGACGTTAAATTTAAAAAACGTACTTTTTAAACATAAAAGACTGAGGTATATTTTAAAGAAAAAGAAAATAAAATTGTGATTGTTAGAATGAGCATCTTGGGCTTTGCGATTTGAAGACAAGCTTACACATATTATACTTGCTTCTCCTCGCAGATATATATATATATATACAGATCTATGTATGATCTGTTGTAAATATTTAAGGCTACCTCGTTGAATTTGCTATCCGTGGTTGAAGGACTTCAAAAAAAGAAAAGAAATCTCAAAGTTATTTAAGAAAGAGAGAGGGAGAAAAGGGGAAGAAACTCAAAGGCTGCAGCTTTGATCCGTTGAAGAAGGAAAATGATACGATATTGACACCACTGCTGTTGACTATTAGGGATCTATTAAGTTTGCTGACATTTCCATGAGATTTTGTCGTTTCTACCCGTGTAATTTGGAAATATTAATACCTCATGACTAGTATCATTAATATAAAAATTATTGGAAAGAATAAAAAGTCGAATAAATTCCTTACTTTGTCTTCGTTTTAGCTGCTTGTGTCAAAAGTTTATAAAATGAATATTTAAAAAAATAATGTGTTTGTTTAGGAACACTATTTCCCTAACAGTATACATAAATCAAGACATAGTTATTTTAAAATATGTAAAAATTAGCTCCAAATTTATAAAACCATCTCAAAATCCGTAAAAAAATTTAAAAATCCGCAAAATACCTCATAATCTGTAAACTCAATTCTCCCAACGGAATTCCCAAACGCACACAATAAAGGTAAACGGAAATGGTGGTGTATAATGGGTTAATTTGGGAACGCGGTAGAGAAGTACTTTTACACAAGTCAAGTTAAATATATGGAGGAAATTATATCGTTTTGCAAAAGAACACTATTGAACTTGTGTTTGACTTTTGTAAATGTCATTCCAAACAAACCCAATAATATATCAAATGAGAAACTACTAAATCAAAAGTTAGAAGTTTCTACTCAAACAAAAAAAGAAATTACGTTTGGAATGGACTAAACATTTAAGTTGCAGGATGTTATTTACCCTCAAAGGAACTCTAGCTGGCTCATACAGCCATGGTGAACATGTTATTGGAAATAATGCAGTGAGAGTGCGTTTGTTCTGGTGCATTTCAAAGCTGAAGAATTGGTTTAAAAATTCAAATAAATTAAGAAGCAACATATCAATGTCCCTGCAAAGTTGAAACAAGGTTCATCACAAGGAAAAACAGTATTTTACTAGAAATTTGAAATAAAGAGACTTCATCGTAAGAAAAACTTAAGCTTCAGTTTGGATTAGAAATGAAAGTGACTTTTTGGTACAAGAGGCTTTTGTGAATTGAGTTCCATGCCTTATAAATTTCAGAGCATGTGTCTAGATCAAGAGAGTGTTTACAAAGTTATATACAGATCATTTAATGATAATGTTTTCATATTAATAGCATGATTTGAATTTACAATCACGTATTTTGAGTAGATTTCTTACCAATTCGATCCATGTTATTGGTTAAAATGGGAGTGTTTATTTTTCACCTATGAATTTTGGGTCCCAGGGGCACCCCGCTGGCACTTGATACAGTTGAACTCCATTCACATAAAGAGGTTGTCACACTTTGGCCTTTGAATGCGATCGGTCAATATATTGGAAAAACCTGCACCTTGCACATTCAACTGATACCCACCCGATATAATTATCATACCACCAACGTCATTCACATTGTAAGTCACCCATATTTTTATTCAATGACTAACCAATGTAATTTATTTAAACACTAAAGTTCAAACAAAGAAAATCCATCGTAATAGAAAAAAAAATTGTATCCACAAAACTCGTAATTGTAACACTCTTGTGATGTTATTTATAGCATAGCTACTATTATTTTTTCTCCATTTACGATAAAAATACTTGTTTCTATATTATATTTGCAATGAAGGGTCTTTCCACATTTCGTAGCCATTATTCACACGTTTCATTTTCACTCTCTTGCGGATATTGTATCTGTTTGAAAATCCATTAGGAGAAATAAGTTTACAAATTTCAAGAAGAATTTCCGAAGTTTGAAATTGTTTTTATGAATTTAAGTAAGATTTTATAGATTTTAAGACGATTTTGTTTTAACTTACGTGTATCATTCAGAATAAGGAATTCTGAAACAAGTATACGGTAGACGTAAATTGTTTTGTTCTTGTTGAATTAATTGTGAGGAATCGACTCAGGTAACCTGTATTGAAACAGCATGCCCATAGTTGTTTACTACTATTTATTTACCATATCTCATAACTTATCTATATATATGTGCTTATTTTGCTTTTTAGTTAGTTTATTAGATCTTTCCTTACGGTTATTTAAGAAATTATTAATTGCCAATAGAACCTACGGTTTCAGTGGTACGAGTCTTCGAGACAGTTTTAAGGCTTGTTGGATAGCACGTTTGGGCATCCAAAAGTCATTCCTATTCTTATTGAGATAAAATTTCTCTAACATATTTATTTTTGAATCTGTGTCTATTCTCCCAACACACTAATCAAACAAGCGTTTGGAGTAAAACAACTCGTAACATTTATTTCGGTAAATTTCAGAACCAATCAATTAATCAATATAATTGTAAAATTGGTAAAAAAAAAAAGTCGCGTTATTTATGTTCTGTAACAGACTAACGTGGCAGCAATTCAACTCATTTCATTATCCATCCCACTATTACGGGCACGCTTTAAATAATTTTAAAATTTAAGACGGGTAAATGCATATTGAGAGCTTGTTTGGAAGCTATTTTGAAAAATAGATTTCACAGATTCCGAGATAAAACTTAGGTTTTGAAAAGTGATTTATGTTTGGGAAGTTATAGCTTTTACGGATTCCGAGGTAAAAAAGTGGGTAGGAAAGAGGAAAGTAAGAAAGAGAAAGACAGAAAAAGTATGAAAGAGAAAACCTAGGTTTCAAAATTTTTGAAACATAACTTTTGTAATTGGGCTGCCAAACGAGCCCTCGTTCGCTTTATACTAATCTTCTTAAGTGCAACATTCACTACTATATTACCTTGTTAGTTTTACCGCCGTTCAACAAAACTTTCCTTTTATTATATCCAGTGCTTTCTAATTACAAATAATTCTAATAAATTATGTATTTTTACATCATTTAACTTAGAATTCTAATGTTACCATCTCATAACAAGCGAGCACCCCTGTAATAATAAATTTTAGATGTAAAAACTAATGACAAATTCATATTACAGACATGCTTTTAATCAAGGGCATGTTTGGCAACCAATTCTAGAATCTAGGTTTGGTTTTAAAACATAGATTTTACCTCAAAATCAAGGTTTTGTCCAAATAAAATTTTTTTCTCAAAAGATATTTTGGTTACAAAACCTCAGTTTGAAACCTAGATTTTCTCTTTCCTACTTTTTCCTCTTTCCTACATTATTTCTCTTTCTTACCCACTTTTTTACTTCGCAATTCATAAAAGCTAATAACTTCCCAAACATAAATCAATTTTAAAAATCTAGATTTTGCCTCGAAATCTATAAAAGCTATTTTCCAAAATCTATTCTTCAAAACGTAGATTTTTACCTCGAAATCTATAAAAGCTATTTTCACCTTTATATCCAAACAAACTTTAAAACTATTAAAAAATCACGTATCGCGTGATAAAGATTCAAATTACCTCTCAAGCACAAAAAAAAAAGGAAAGAAAAAATAAAAATACAAATATTAACTTCCAAAGAAAACAAGGCTTTCGTTGGCCTCAATTATGTCATGACCATATAATTAAGTAAGGCAGAGTCACACTAAACACGCTCACACAGTCACACTCGTCTAGTTTCTCAGAACAAATCCCATGGTTATGACGCACACACTCTCTCTCCTCTTCTTCTCGTTGCCAGTAATTCACAGAGGAAAGGACATAAGAGAGAGCTCATCAATACACACAAAAGTACAAGACCTTTCAGAAGAGAGACGTGGAGGAGACAGAGATGTCAAACCCAAACGCATAAGACCTAGGGCTGATTTGAATGTTAGCTTTGAAATCTAGGTTTCACAGATTCCGAGATAAAATCTAGGTTTTGAAATGTGATTTATGTTTGGGAAGTTATAGCTTTTACAGATTTCGAGGTAGAAAAGTAAGAAAAAGTGGGTATGAAAGAGGAAAGTAAGAAAGAGAAAGAGAGAAAAAGTAAGAAAGAGGAAAGTAAAAAAGAGTAGTAAAAAGAGAGTATGAAAGAGAAAACTTAGGTTTCAAACCTAAGTTTTGAAATCTAGATTTCAAAACTTTGAAACAAAACCAACCCGTAAGCCATGACCACACTGACAGCCCACACTGGTTCTCTCCCAGCTAATCCTCCTCCACCTCAATGTCGCTTTCACCCGAGCACTCAGCCACCGGTTAC
>JANTPZ010093859.1:0-10528 GCA_025593235.1 Vachellia pachyceras
CTCAGTTGGTCAATCTATCACTACTTACATCAAATCCACAAGGTGTGTGTGTAACATAACATCTTCCTTATAACTGGTATGCATAATTTTTTTTTTTTTGCCAGCATAAATAACTGTTGGTATGCATAAATAAATAGTGGGTATACATATAGGTTTGCCAATATCAAAATAGTTTAGTCCAATTTAATAGAATTTTATACATATAGGTATACCTTCAATTTATTATTCCAATTAGTCGATATTACACTTTTTAATATATTAGTAGAGGAGTGAAGCTTCTCTCCAATTTTTTTTTTTTTTTTTGGTTTCAATCTCCATACAAACTTGGATAGGTTATGACCATTCCAATTGAAGAGAATCTAAATCCAAAATACTGAGAGCTACATGAAAAGAAGGTGGCGGACCCACACTTATAGAGGTGTGCCCTCTTTTATTAGTCTGTATAGGTATTATGAGTCCCATAGCGGAAAGCTTTACAAGTAAAATGTAATTTATTGAAGTTCAAGGCGGCCTCTCATCCAGCATGTTGGTGAGTGGCCATTTGGGATGGACTCTCCTTAAGGACACCCTCTCTTTTTGGGGGAATAAAGTATTTCAAAGGATCCAAATCATTTTCTCTAATTTTAAATATAAAGCCTCCTTTTATAACACTCATATAATACACAATTGAGTACATGTATGCGCGCGCACACATTATGCATGTCATTCCTTTATTGTAATTAACTGATACGAAGTTTTATGATGATGATAATGATGATGAACAACTAAGATCACCATCAGCAGTGATATATAAGACCCACGAAATGAAGAAGGCAGCTCCATTTGTTGCTTCATTTTCTTCTAGGGGTCCAAATTCTGGTTCCACTCATGTTCTCAAGGTACAAGAAGCTTGCTTAGTTTAATTTGAATAATCTATTTAACTATTCTTCAGATATTTGTAGTAATGTGTTATGATATATATATATATATATTATGCAGCCTGACATTGCAGCTCCTGGGATAAACATATTGGCATCTTTTACACTGAAAAGATCGCTAACAGGACAAGAAGGAGACACCCAATTCTCAAAGTTTACATTAATGTCTGGCACTTCCATGGCTTGCCCTCATGTTTCTGGAGTTGCAGCTTATGTTAAATCTTTCCATCCAAATTGGTCTCCTGCTGCTATTAGATCTGCCATTATCACTACAGGTTAGGCAATTTTTCTTTTTTAAGTTTGTTGAAATTTTATATAAATATCTTATTTATATTTTTACTGAATCATATATCTTGAGTTTTCTGAAATCACTTAAACATTACCATTTCTATTTTCAAAATTATTTGTAGAAACCTCCTTTTAAAGTAGGTAACATGTTTTTTTTTGTTAAAATTTCTTCAAAAAATACAAGGGAATTATTTTATTCCATAACCTCAACAATGCACAAGAGAACATTTGCGTTTTTTTTGCCTAAAAATTCTGTGTATGTATTGATAAGAAATAAGCCTAATTATATAAACAAACTTTCCTTATATGAAAACAAACAAAGGTAAATCCATATAATTTTGCAAAATTTATATGTCTATTGAATTTATTTTAATTTTGAAGAGAAATTCAGGCAAAAATGTTGTAAATAGGAAAGAAAACATTCTGTAATTTTAATGAATTTCATAAGAACTTAAATAGTTGTTAAAATAAAAATAAAATACTCATAATAATTAAATATAACCCATCTGTATGGGAATAGAATTATAGGTTATGCGCAATTAGGTTTTAAGTCTCATGCCCACGTTGGATATCTTGTTTGCTACATGTTTTGTGAAATTTAATGATATGCTCCTTTCCTTTCATGGTCTAAGTGTAAGATATATCTTAATTAAATTCCATTTGAGAATAGCTTTTATAGAGTTTGAGTCAAAACCTAGGTTTTGGAGAATAGATTTTGGGAGGATAACTTTTACAGATTAATTTTGAGGCAAACCTTAGGTTTTGAAATGTGATTGTGTTTGGTAAGCTATTAGCTTTTATGAAGTTCAAGGCAAAAAGTAAGTAAGAAAGAGAAAAGAGAAATTTTATTATGAGATAGTGTGTGATTTGACAAGAAAATAGCTTTTTCAAAACTTAGATTTTGTTACAAAATCTAGATTTCGAAAAAACGTGAGTACTTGGATAAAACTTAAATTTTTTACAAAACCTAGGTTTTACCACAAAATCTAAATGTTAAAAATGGGTTCCAAACGAGCCCTTAATACCGTTATCCAAATGTACAAGTTTTTCTCTACAATATTTCTATTAATTACACATATTAAATAGGTTTTTCGATATGATACTTTCCAATGCAAATAATTGAACTAAGTATGTTAGAGATCAACATACATTTTTTTACAAACAACGAATTTGAATATTTTTCTTAATCTTTATAACTTAGTTATCTTACTTCTATATTTAATTTAATACTGCAATTCCATACATATCTTTTGCGCTGACTGGTCATGTGTGACATGTTTAAAGCCAAACCAATGAGCAAGAGGGTGAATAAGGAAGCAGAATTTGGTTACGGAGGAGGTCAAGTGAACCCAATGAGAGCCAAAAATCCCGGCTTGATTTACGACATGGATGCGTTCTCCTACCTCCAATTCCTCTGCCGTGAAGGCTACAATGGCTCCGACCTCTCCATCTTCACCGGCTCTCGCGTCAACTGCTCCTCTATCCTCCCCGGCATCGGCCACGACGCCATTAACTACCCTAGCTTCCAACTTAGTTTGCGGAAAAAGAAACCCTCCACACTCGCCGTGTTCCGAAGGACAGTCACCAACGTAGGACCTGATGGTCCTACAACATTTAATGCTACTGTTAATGCTCCTCTTGGTGTTGAAGTCATTGTGAGTCCCATGAGTCTTAGTTTCTCAAAGGCACTTCAGAAACGGAGCTTTAAGGTTGTGGTTAAGGCTAAGTCTATGGCTAGCATGAAGATTGTGTCTGGTTCACTTATTTGGAAGAGTTCACGTTATGTTGTTAGGAGTCCTATTGTGGTTTACAGTCCTTAATATTGGGAATATAATTACTAATCGATGTGCTGATGATTATACTGGTGGTGTAGTCTACTTACGTTTTGTTCATCAAAATAAAGATGTAAGCTTTTATATATGTATCAAATATGTTCTTAATTACAAAAGGCAAGCTCATTTAACTTTACACAAAATTTCATTTTTTGTACTAATCAGAATAAGTATAGCGGAAGGAGCTAATCCCTCACAACATGTCGAACCAATGTTCAAATCCCTTCTGAGAGAGTTGTTCACATATAGTGCCTAACAGTACTTCGAACATGTTACCTCTAGTATGATGATATATGTGCTCAGCAAAAAGAGTTTCATTTTAGTCCATTAATTTTATATTGTCTTTTGAATCATTTAACCCTAACCTCCAATAGTTTTATTAATAAATAATATTGAGTTGACATTGTAAATATATTAACAAAATATTTTCTAATGCCGACATATTAAGTTTAATTTAAATTAATATAATAATGATACATACAAAAATTCATTATTTTAGACTGACAGTGTTAGAGTTTAGATAATTCAAATGATATTTTATGAAATTGAAGGATCAAAATGAATCTTTTGTAAAATTAGATTATCAAAAGTATACTTTTGTTGGGTTAAAACGTATATGAAGTGGAATAAAAAATTACAAAATTTTCTAGTTCCCTATTTGGATATGTCAAAGGCTAGACAAAGTGGTTAGACCATTACCTATTTGTAGATGTCGAATTCATAGCTTCCTTGGTCGTTTGGATCTTTTCAGTTACCAACGTCCACAACCTTCTCAAGCTTTTATTCGTTCTTAATTTCAATCTCAAAGAGCTGACTTTTCATATCGTCTCCCTTTACTGGTATCCACATGAAAACGACAGTGCTAGAGCCATTCACGTTTCACTCTCTCTAGGGTTTCTGTGGCTCACAATTCAAAATTTGTACTGCATACACCATATGGCTCATGAGTCTTTTATGTTAGATATGGTTAGTTTTGATGATGTCAAATATAATAGAGCAAAAAGTTTTTATAATCCATATTGATTTGTCAAATATAATAGAGCGAAAAAATTTTATAATCCATATTGTTTTACTACTATATTTGCATTCTTTTAATTGAAGGATGATATGGTTAAATAATTTAATAAGGTTAAAATGTTTCAAATATATGTTTTATCATTATACATTCATTAACCATTCATCTAAGCTTCATTTGTATGTTCAGAACTGATTCTTGAAGTTAATACTTGAGCACAAACTCAAACACTCGAGTATGATGATTTTTTGGAGTTTCCTAAAGCAATACTTGAAGCATTGCTCGAGCATAAACATCAATTATTGAGATTTTTGAGTCAACACTCAAGTATTGGGTTACAAAACTCGAGTATTTACCTCTTGGGAGTTGATGCTCGAGCACTGGATCCTAATACTCGAGCATCAGCCTCCTCTGTTAACTTTCAGCTCAACATATGTTTGGTATTTTGATCATATCTCCCAAACCACAAGTCCGATTGATGTGAAACAAATTTTATATGAAACTATACTCCAAATTCGTTTCAAAGAAACCAAGAACAACATCAAATGTTTTCATATGAATGAGATATAAATTTCTAAACTTGGTGGTCAAAATTGAACGCTTTATCTCTGACATTTGCCCATTGTATCTATCATAACTTTATTTATATAATAGCTTTGGGATTGATTCTTATTTCATATGAAAGTAGACTTGCAGGGCTTTCCATTGATATATTATGTACAAATTTTAGAGTTGAATTGAGAGAGTTATGGCCATTTCAAGTTGAACTATAAGATGAAATCTGGACCATGACCTCAATGCTCTAGCATCGAGCTCCAAAAATCAATTTTTCTACACAATACCTGCAAGAGTGCTCGGGTATGAATAAAAGTATGCCAATACTCGAGCACTGGCACCTAATGCTCGAGCATCGGGCTCTGAACTCAATTTTTTCTCTTATGCTTTCTGAAATTGCTCCAACATTGGTGATAGTACTCATAATGCTTGAGCACAAGGATCTAGTACTTAAAGTATTGAATGTTTTAAACATATAATTTCTTCAATACTGTCACAAAATGCTTAAGCAATGTCAAAAGTATTAGCAGTGCTCAAGTACTGAGTTTCAATACTCAATCACTGAGATGTTTTACTTGCTATACTCATTCTAATGCTCGAGCACAACTAAAAGCATTGACATTACTGGAAGTATTGTGCCTAAGTATTGGAGCATCGTGACATATTTTCTAACACTTTCTTCTATGCTTCAACATTTAGCAAAAGCATTGAGTTTTTCTTTGAAACATAACATTCCAATATTCGAGCATTGGGTCATAGCACTGGAGCATTATTTTATCTGACAATATACATGTCTGACAGTTAAGTCTACGTTTTACCAAATCTTTACTTATTTGTGCTTAGCTCATTTGAATTTCACTTGTTCTCATAAATGCATGTTAGTTGACTTATTGAACCGGATAACCTACCGAGGATAAGCTACTAAAGATCTCTCCGATATAATGCATTAATGGTCATCTTCGTTGTCGCTGGTTGAACTGCATTTATTGAAGCATTAAATGTTCAACATTAAACATTGAAGCAGAAGTGTAACAGAAGTAAAACACTTTCTATCAGATTAATCTTCTTCAACAAATACTTGCTTCTTGTCAGGACTCCAACGACTATTCTTTCTCCAACGAAGTATATGGAGTCATCAAAAACAAAATAGAGAGTGTGGATTCATGGAAATCCCACAACATTAGACTCTGATATTATACTTCTCCAAGAGCTTCAATGTTTATCTATCCACTCTTTGAGAGACTATATTAATTTATCCAAACTCTTTGTATTTCCGTGAGAAACTCAAGATTGGGATATTGAGATTGTTGGGCTGAGTTTGAGTTGAGAAAACAGAGCGTGTTGGTCTCTTTACAGTGCAGTTCGTGAGGGGGAGTGTGATTCCCATTGTAAAGGCTTGAGAAGCCTGTTTTTATTGTTGTTAGTGGATTGGAAAATCTCAAAGGAGCTCTAAGGACTGGACGTGGGTCAGGAGGACCAAACTAGGATAAATCATTGTGTTCATCTTCTTTGCTCTGCTCTTTCTTTCGATGACTTTACTTTTATTTACTCTTTGATTTACGAAAATTTCTGTAATTCACTCCCCTCTTGGGTGATAGCCATCCTAACATTTTATTTATAGAATTCATGTGGGGTGTATTAAAAAATTCAAGATTAATTTTGAAAATCCGAATTTGGATAAAGATGTTCAAGACTAATCTTGATTAATCTTGAAATTTGAATTTCAAAAGATATTCAAGATTAATCTTTATTAATCTTGATATTCAAATTATGAAATTGGAATTTTAAAATTCGAATTTGGACTAATCTGATTTAACTAAATCATATTTATTGAATTAATCCAAACAATAAGTCATTCGATTTAATTTATCTTTATAAATTAAATCCTAATATAAATGGTAATTATTTAATTTATCAAATAAATTAAATATCAAAACTAACACATATATTAATATTAAAATTATCTATATAATATTATTGTCATTTCAAATTTATATATATAATTCAAAAAACTCTAGAATTAAATGCAACATTCATTGAATCTTACATACATCTTAGATTCAATGAATCTAGACATTAAAGCACATGTTAGGCTCGTTTTTGCGTACGACCCTGTAGGCTCACATGAAGTTGGCAGTATGCTAAACTGAACATTAGCCTACAAGTTGCAAATGGCCTCTAGCAAGACATTATGACTACCCAATTCACATGGGGACCGTTAACACGATGCAACCTTTTATGTAACTACGTCAATCCCTTTTGTCACACGATATCTTGGTTAAGGATGAGACATGAATGATGTCATCCTCATATTCCTGACCATTACTTTCTCGATCCTTAAGTAGTCTGATCTTAAAAATGAAAACTCCTTTCCGTTACAGTATAGCCATACATTTCTCAGACTCACTCATCGAGGGGCCCAGTAATATCTATCTACTAATATGAAGGACAAATTCCATCTTGATCATTCATACTCCTCCACATGAAAACCCCCTAAACCCGATTATAGCCTTTATCATCATATAGTCAAAGGTGACTTTTGACAAAGTCAAAACTCAACAACTCTCATGTAGGAATCTATGATTATCTCAAGTCATAGGGCATTGTGATATGATTACACATGAGATAAGCTGATGACATAATCCATATAGCTTTCTTCGGTCCAGCACCTTGTACTCTTACAAGTGCCTAAGAATTTGCTTGTATCTCCATGCCTTATCAAAGTCATACTAGTCTTATTTTATCTTTGCTCCCACATATATAGGCATGAAAACAGGTTAGGCCATTCCATGCTTTGGTTAAATAGGCTTAAGCCTGTAATGAAGACAATGAGCCTGAGTTTGAATACAGGCTTTTTTTTAGGCTCAGGCCTAAGCCTTCGAAATGCCTGGTAAGGCCTAAAGCCTTTTTTGAAGCCTACATATAATGTAGGCCTCTAAAAGGCCTTCAAGTAGGCATTAAACCTACTATTGTACGCCTTTAAAAAGGACTTAAAGTATACTTTAAGCTTACTATACTTATTGTATGTAAATTTTTAATAAGCTTCAAAGCCTACATTTATACAAAATATAGGTTTAAATAGGTTTTGAGCCTAAATAAAGCAAATATTAAATTAAAATAAATTTTGATTGAATTTTAAATAATTATGAGGGAATATTAAATAAGGTTTAAAATTAAAATCCAATATTAAATAACATAGTAAAGGTCTTGGAGGCTATGCAACTATGCGTGATCTGTGTTCAAGAAATTGGATAAAAAACCTAGGGGTAAAATTGTGATTAATTATAACTAAAAATTAGAATTAAAAAATACAAAAGTTTTATTTATATCATATAAAAATAATTATATTTATTTTATATATAAACAAGCCAGTTTGAAGGCTTATAGGTTAGGCTTTTGAAAAATAGACCTGGCATATTTATACAATTAGGCCTTACCTGGCCTTTCTAATAAATAGGATAGGCTATGCTAGGCTTTAAGCAGGTCAGATTGTAGGTCAATCTATTCCCACCCTTACATATAGATAACCGACCAGGGACATTTAGGGCAATCTTCATAATTTACCAATGGATACAATTATCATAATAAACATACAAAAGTTGGGATAACTAAATGGAGTAAATATATTAAAATCAATAATGTCTAAGGTACAATGATTGGGGGCACAATTTCCAACAACTTTTTTCTTAATTATGTATCACCATCCATGTATTACTTCTTAAATACGAAGAACTATACTTCACACCATAACTGATTTTATTTTAACAATTCTGAATGTAATCAATCAAATGATATAATAATCCAAACTCCCAAGTCCCATCTAATTCATGTCATGTCGATTACATTTTCTACAAAATATTGAATATAAAATATAAAAACAGTTGAAGTTGTTACCGGGCGCCATTCATGAAGTATAAATATTAGATATAGGGTTAAGGTCGAAATTTGATCCAGTTATTTTAAAATGGAAGAAGTAATGTTTCCCTTTACTATTAAAATTATTAATAGTCAACGTCAACGGTAGGTGTGAGCAAACAACCTGAAATCAGGTGGACCTACCCCGGCCCGGTGTGCTTGCAGCCCATTTAGGCCAGCCCAAAAAGGAGCCCGAAATGGGCGGGCTTAAATGGGCGGGCTCATTGATTAAACGGGACGGGGCACGGGCATAGCCTCGGGCTACTCGTGCCCGCCCGTTTAGAGTATATTTTGTTTTAAAAAAACATGTATACTGGACTTTCTGGTCTGGTCTAGGACTCAAGTTAGAGTTTTGGGCTTTAGCAAGTAGGCTTGAGGCTTCAGTGCACTGTTTGGATCAAGCGCTTACCATTAGGCCAAAAGCTATAGCTGTTAGTCAGGGCGCAACTTTATTTCCTTAACCCACAGTAGAGCAGACGGCTAAGCGTCAAGGTTCGACTATGACTTGGCCCCTCAATTGGGCCTCCACTATGGCACAATTGCTGCCACACCTTGGCCAACAATCTCCCCTCAGCAATTGTCCTGCTGAGAATCGAACCCTTGACCTTAGCTTTGATACCAAATGTTAGGATCAAGCGCTTACCACTAGGCCAAAAGCTATAGCTGTTAGTCAGGGTACAACTCTATTTCCTTAACCCACAGTAGAGTAGACGCCCAAGCGTCATGGTTCAACTATGACTTGGCTCCTCAATTGGGCCTCCACCATGGGACAATTGCTGCTACACCTTAGCCAACATGCACTGCTTCATGACTTCACCGTTGAGTTTACCTTAGTCTGCCTGAGTCATTGAGTACTCCTGACACAATAGACAACACAACACTCATCAATCATCATCTCCATTTTGTAATCGCCGTCTACAAGCAAGTGGCATTTCGCAAGTCGTGCAACACACTCATCTCGTTTGAGACTCTGAGTCATCTCTCTCGCCACCGCTAGTTGCCTCCATTTTCTTCATCACCATCTCCATTCGCCCAAAACAATCACTGCTCGTTGCGCTGCCACCGCTCTGCTAGTCTCGGTCTCTCGATCTGCTGGTATGATTCACTTTCACTTAGTCTGTATGCTTCAATAATCTCGATCTACTGATTTTTATTTCCCCAAGAAATGGGGTTTTTTGTTTCTTGTTATGGCTGGAGACCAGCTCAAGAACTCTACCTCTCTGAACGCTAGTTTCTACTCAATTTAATATGTGGGTAACATTGGAAATTTGGAATCATGAGATTTCAAATAGAGTATTAACAACAGAATAACATTCTCTCGCTGCCTCGAGAGTTTTGAGGAATTTCATCTAACCTTTTGACTTTAATCTCTTTTATCATTTCTTTCTCTAAACATTATGTCTGAACTGAATTGGGATCTCTGATAGCAATCAAAGTCTGGGATTAATTCAAATCACATTTATATTAAGATGCAATCTTTTTCCCTGATTCAAAGTTTGGAATATTACATTTAAATTGAGATTCAAATCACATATTTAGTTGATATTTACACGAATTGGGCCGGCATTGACATGGTTATAACATACATGTTGTTGGAATTTGTGCTTACGTAGTGCTGATTATTGGGAAAGAAGGATAAAGACATGAATAGGTCCATTCAATCTGCTAGTTTTTATAACTTATGTTGTCAGCCTCAATTCTTTTGTTCAGCTCTCGATCCTTTACATTGTTGTCCTCATCCATATGCATAGAAAATATAAAGTGATTGAGCATGTCATTTATGTACATTGATCATTGATGGAAATTGATATTGTGTTGTGCTGTGTTCATGTGTTGAGTGTTGTGATGTGGCGGATACATCATATGTAATATCCATCCTTTTCCATAAACTAACATAGAGGCCAAATCGATAGTTTGAAGATAAGACAAGGCCCAGAAATAAAAGTACAAAAAGAAAAGATGTCAATGGACCAAAAAGACCCTGGTCACACTAGTCCTAAGACTTT
>JANTPZ010093860.1:0-12075 GCA_025593235.1 Vachellia pachyceras
GCCGGCGTCCGGAGGGTCCGCCCGCACCGTTACCCTCTCCCCATTACTCTCTCCCCGCCGACAGGGGCGTGCAGCGGGCGTGCGGCGTGCGGCTTCATTCCAAAGGCTCAGGGCTGGCTCTGATACCACTTGTCACGGGGCCATTACTCTCTCCCCCAAAAGCTAGCTCATGAGGGTGTGCAGCGCACCCGCTTATATAGCCCAGCACCCTCCCGAGCCTCTCCGATGTGGGACTTGTGACACATAGCAGGCGACCGTTGGAAGGCGTGGCCTCTTGCAACTCCCCTCGTGGTTTCCAGGCTGACAACCTTTAGTAGCCCTACGCCTCTTGCCATCATTGCCCTCCCCCCCTTCTCTCTCTTTCTCTCTCTTCACGACCTCACATGGTCTTGCTGTTCGCGCGGGCCCCACTTCTATCCTTTCCCCTGCGCTGTCACTCTCACTGCTCATTTTTCTTTTATTCCAGACTTGCCCTCCTCCCTCCTCCCTCCTCCCTCCTCCACTTCTAACTGCTGCCTCTGCCACCCTCCCTCCTACCCAGGTTTCTTCCTCTCGCTGTTTTCCACTTTCATACCCTCACAGAGTGAGAGAGATGTCGAAGGAAGTGAGCGAAGAAGGCCAAACCCACCATGGCAAGGACTATGTGGACCCGCCGCCGGCTCCTCTCCTTGACACCGCCGAGCTCAAGCTCTGGTCTTTCTACAGAGCCCTCATCGCCGAGTTCATTGCCACCCTCCTCTTCCTCTACGTCACCGTCGCCACCGTCATTGGCCACAAGAAACAAACCGGCCCCTGCGACGGTGTGGGCCTGCTGGGCATCGCCTGGGCCTTCGGTGGAATGATCTTCATCCTCGTCTACTGCACCGCCGGCATCTCTGGTAAGTTCAACCACACCTCATAATTTCCGCACCATCTCGTGCACCATGGCATCTCAAGTGGTTTGTTTTTCTTGTCGTGTACGCAGGCGGCCACATCAATCCTGCGGTAACGTTTGGGCTGTTCTTGGCAAGGAAGGTGTCACTCATCCGAGCTTTGGCGTACATGGTGGCTCAGTGCTTGGGTGCCATTTGCGGTACCGGGTTGGTCAAGGCGTTCATGAAGCACTCGTACAACTCACTGGGTGGTGGGGCCAACGAAGTGAACCCTGGCTACAGCAAAGGCACTGCTCTGGGCGCTGAGATTATCGGCACCTTTGTTCTGGTGTACACCGTTTTCTCCGCCACTGACCCCAAGAGAAGCGCCCGTGACTCCCATGTTCCTGTATGTTTGATGCTTTGATAATACTGTGTATACAACTTGCTAGCGTTGTAGCTAGTCCCGTGCGTATTTGCTTCTGTAAATCAATTGTGTGTGGTTGCAGGTTTTGGCTCCATTGCCCATTGGATTTGCTGTTTTCATAGTTCACTTGGCTACCATCCCGATCACCGGCACGGGGATAAACCCAGCAAGGAGCTTGGGGGCTGCTGTTGTCTACAACAACGGCAAAGCTTGGGACGATCAGGTTTGGCTGGCTTTTTTGTGTGGAAGTTTAGCATAATTAATTAGTTGTGTATGAGGAGGGATTAAGTAATTAGTAGTAATAAATGATGGTTTGTGTGGGTTGGATAATGCAGTGGATCTTCTGGGTTGGTCCATTTGTGGGAGCATTGGCAGCAGCAGCGTATCATCAGTATATTCTGAGGGCAGCAGCCATCAAGGCATTGGGATCGTTCCGAAGCAACCCCACCAACTAAATTGATGTCAGGAGACTTTGAAGAGAGCTGTGGGATGAGTGCATTAATTAATCATTTAATTCGTTGGTTTTTATGTGTGGATCAGTGTGATTATGACCTGTAATTTGTTTATTTTCCTTTATTTAGCATGCTCTTGGCCTTGTATAATCCATGGCTAGTGTGACTCCATTTTCTTTTCCCTCGGATGCAAAAAAATTGGCTATGACTAGTGTGACTCCATTTTCTTTTTCCCTCATCTGGGATGGGATATCTTGCAATTGGCATCTTCTCATCCTAACAATAGGAAATGGCAAATTTGGTATGAATTTAATACATAAACGTTCCTCTGCTCATATCTTGCAATTGGCATCTTCTCATCCTAACAATAGGAAATGGCAAATTTGGTATGAATTTAATACATAAACGTTCCTCTGCTCATATCTTGAAATAAAACAGGGTAAAGTAGCAATATACATATTGGTCACAAAATATACAATCGAATGAAGCCATTACTTTCCACAAAGTGACATTAATTTGAATAACATATGCAATGAAAATAAACATAAGTTAAATATCCGTTGCTTCAATTGTTTATAAACTTTCGGGATGAATCTGGTCCCAAAAAAATTTGTGAATATTTAGTGCTCAAACTGTATATTTCTGTAGTAAAAATGCTACTTTACTCTGAAATAAAATCGGAGGAAATTCGGTTAAAACCATTTGAGCCGGACAAAATGTTAAAAAACTGTAAAATAAAACTAATGTAATTTCTGGTAGTTAATAATTAATAGTTCAGGCGGAGTAATAATTAAAAGAGAGAAGGTTGATAGAAAGGGAAACAAAGCATGTCTGTCGCTCCTTTTAAGGCGCGGAGTTGGAGTGGGGACACCAATAATTAATCAGAAATGGTGAGTGGATTACACTCCGTCTGGCTTCCCTCCGGTGACTAAAAAAATAAAAATCAAATCCTTTTAAGTTATTTTTCTTTTTTTTTAGATTTTTACTGTTTCAACCTTTTGTTTAAAAAATAAAAACGTTAGATGGTTGAACAGGTGGATTGGGCTGTCATGTCACGGAGCATGTACGTAGGGTCAAACTGATGGAGTTTCTGTTTTTCCAAGTGCATGGTTTTCTCCTTCCGGCCCTTGGTAGCCACATCTCAGCTGCATCTCAGAAGCTTATTCTTCTCATTCTTGTTCTCAAGTTCAATCAAATCAAGCTCTTGTTTCATCCTCCCCAGTTTTCCACATTTCTTGTACTTCATGGCTCGTTTAATACGCTGGAATTGATTTTGATGGAGATGAAAATAGATATAGATATAAAAGAAGGAGGGGTCAAAAAATCAATTCCATGGAATTGAATACAATTCCATATGTTACATCATGGAAATCATTTCTACCCATTTTGAATTCCATTTCCACTTTTAATTCTAATTCCACCAACCAATTCTGCTATACCAAACATAAGAAATGAATTTTATTTCCAATTCCACCATCCAATCCTTTCAGATTCCGATGCTTTCCATTGCCGAGTCGTCGTCTTCTTCTTCAGCCTCATTCTCTTACTTATCCCTGTGTGTGTTCACCTTTTAGTCACCTTACCGGTCATAAACGTTGGTTTAAGCTGTATTAAGCCCATTTAGGAACACGGTGGAAAGGTAATTTTCATAAGTTGAGGTAAATATGTTAAGAATATTATCTCATTTTATAAAAAAATACTTAAACGGATCTTGAGAAGTTCAGAAACATTACCAAATAAAACCATTATAGTTAGATTTGTGAGAATACACATCAAACCCAATTTTGCATACTAGAGGATATGGATATGCCAACACGAATTACTTGAAATCTCGATGGAATCCGTAACATGGGCCTGACTTATGAACTATAAACTACAGGCCCACTTGTCGAGTCAGGCCCATTAACTGCGAAGGCGAGCCACCGGTTTCCATGGCTTATGCCTCGCTGGTTCTAGGCACCGTAACCCTGCTCCAGGTCCTTTCCCTGTGCGCAAGAGCAATCTCAGTTCTGGAGCAAGGGTAGCTGGTAAAGCTGTACTATCTGTGAAAGCCGCTCTGAATCTCTGTATGAAAAACTAACTTTACCCTGGGCTAAATGATTATTAGCCTTTCTGCTGAACGATTAGTATCATACTAATGGTTTATTAGTTTCCAGCCATCTTTCTCTGCATAGCAGTGATGGCGTATCGGTGCCGAATCGGGCAATCTAAGTTGAAAATGTTGTCCACCCAATTTCAAAGATGTTACTTTCAGCTTCCCGGTTCATCTCTAGTGAATTCCATCACACATCGAAATACCCGAGTTTCTGAGAGGCCAAGCTGGATTTTTGGAAATAGATCCACTGATATTTATTACAACGCAAGGTTTTTCGCTGCCCCTGTTCAGGTAAGTTTGTAGCTCTAGTGGTTGAAAATGTTAAACTTTTTTGCTTTTATGGTGGCGAAAAGCGGGGTGATACGCTTCTTGTAAAGTATGATGAGGGATGGTATCCTAGCGTAAAATTTTCAATGTTGAGGCATGTCTTTGTTTGTTATGGAACTGTTTATGGTTTTTTTTTTCCAGTAAGGCAGTGCAATGGATTTTCAGGCTGTCTATAACGGGGTTTAATGTTATGATTTGATATCGCATTCTTGGTTTTCAGGCGAAGACAAAGATGGACAACAGTGAGCCGCGAATAAATGAAAAAATCACTGCTCAGTTTGTCAGGCTTGTCGTTGATGATGGTAAACATATCACCCCTCCTGATTGTTTGTTTTCGTAACATGGTTGTCATGGTTGTCGGCTTGGCATGGCTCTTTTCCGTCTAATAGCTGATACATAAAGCTACCGGCCATATTTTCATTTACAAACAATTTTGAGTAGGATTAACAAGAAAATAGTATGGAGTATGCTTTGGAAGTTGGAAAAGACTACCGACGGACTTATGGAGATTTATAGTCGTTTGCATATAATAAATGATTGATGTCTGGACTCTGGAACACAGTATAGACTATAGAATATGCTGCTTCGTACTATTTTCAATGGAAAGATCAGTACTTTTATATTTGGAGCTTACAAATGTGTAAGTCAGTCATGTTTGAACTCTGATTTTCCCATTAAATTTATGTATTCATGCAGGACATTCAGTAGTTTCAAGGCTTGAAGCACTACAACGCGCTAGGAGGCTCAAGCTTGATTTGGTGGAGGTAAAGTTTTTTTAGGCCTTTTGGCATGTTACCTGACTGAGAATTCAAACTTTTAAACAGAAGTGCTGAGTTGAAATAGGCAATGAATAAAATATTTTAGTTTGCTGAAGGATTTATTGATTTTTGCTATAGTTGTGGGACGTTTGAAGTTTGTATGATGTGTAGGACTGAGTCTTAAATCTTAAGGCGAGGCAGAGTGACTTTGCATAACATATGGTGATAAATTGTCACTAACAAGAAAAAGAATAAGCTTTATTTTGTTTCAATATAAAGAAGTATCTCTTATATTTGAGCTGTATGGTGGTTGCCTCACCTCTATGCCCGCATATGATTTATGTTCTTTCTTAGATTCAGCACATAAGAATTGTTCTACTGGAATTTTGTAAATTATACTACAAATATTAGATTTGTTCTCAAATCTGTCACAAGGGCCTCCATAATTTTGAATTTTTGATTATGCTGCACAGGTTCAGAAAAATGCAAAACCGCCTGTCTGCAAAATTATGGACTACCACAAGGAAAAGTACAAACAACAAGAAAGGGAAAAGGAGCATGCTAAAAGCAAGGTGCAGTTTGGATAATATAGGATACTAGTTAATATTTTAATGCATGTGATATAGCCATCTTTTGTTAGTTTTTCTTTTTAGGTAATGAAAGGATTCAGTGAGTGGATTTTTGAGATTCCCCCAGGGTTAAGGTAAGGCTCATTGCTCAACGAACAATTATAGAGGAAAAAGGTGCTAATAGATTTTTTGCTGATCACATCGATAGCGGGATTTAAACATGTGCCTTTAAAATAAATATTGTGGCCCAGGAATTCAACTTGGGCCTTCCCAAAAGCACACTTGTTGAACAAATCGATGCTGGAAAAGCTTATTTTATTCATTGGGGGAGAATTATATTTATAGACTTAATCCTAGGTTGAAATTATAATCCCTAAAATTAGCCTATCAGGAGAAAACAAATTACAAAGGATCTGCCATTATTTTAGGAATAATGATAGCTAATAACTAACATAATTAATAATAATAATTATAATATCCTAATCAAGCCTATAATCCAGGACTAGGCACTCACACTCCCCCCAAGCTAGTGAATAGATGTCCTTCATTCCTTGCTTGACTTTGAGTTCCTTGAATTGAGGTCTTGCTAGTGCTTTGGTGAAGAGATTCCCTACTTGTTGTTTGGATGACACGAGTTATCTCAATGGTCCCCTCATCCTCCTTTTCTTTAATTAAGTATTTGTCTATATCAACGTGTTTTGTACTCATGATGAATTGGGTTTCGAACCATAGCAATAGCTGATTTGCTGTCACTCCTTAATCTGATTGGAGTGTCTGGTGCAAATCCCGGCTCTTTTAGCACCCTGATTATCCATAATCCTTCACATACACCATGTGTTATTATGTGTAGTTTTGCTTTTACACTGCTTCTAGACACCATAGTTTGTTTCTTGCTCCTCCATGTCACTACATTCCCCCATACCGAGGTATATTGCCCTGAGTTTGACCTTCTATCTAGTAAGAACCCTGCATGGTTAGCATCTATATATATTTCTCAAGATTTCCTTTTGGCAAAATATAACCCCTAACCAAGTGTCATCTTGTGATATTGTAGAATCCTATAGATAGTTTCATATGTTCTTCTATTGGTTTATTGGTGAATCTACTCACCATAACCCCTGTGAAGCATATAATTGGGCGTGCGTGAGATAGACATAGGAGCTTTCCTACAGTTTCTTGTTCCTTTCAGCATCCACTGGTGTTGAGTCTTCTTTTTCCTTCTCCGTTGTCTCTTCCTCTTCTTCCCTGTTAACTAGTTTAATTACTTGTTCCATAGGTGTATATGTTGGTCTGGCTCCTAACATCCATGTTTCCTTCAATAAGTCCAATTTGTATTTTCTCTGTGAGACCACGATTCCCTCTCAGGATTGTGCCTTCCTAAAAAAATATCTAAGATCTCCTAGGTCCTTCACCTCAAACTCTCTTGTCAGAGATCTCTTCAGTTTTGCCATTTCGTGTACATCATCCCTTGTCAGGGTGGTATCATCAATATATACAATAAGTATAGCAACTTTGGCTCTAGTGTGTTTCACAAAAAGATTGTGATCTGCTTGACTTTGTATGAAGCCCTTTCACAACTTTATTGAGCATCTCAAACCGAGCTCTCGGAGATTGCTTTAGGCCATACAATGATTTGTATAGCCAACATGCCACACTTTGTGGAACATCCATATATACCTCCTCCTCTAGGTCTCCATTTAAGAATGCATTCTTTACATCAAGCTGATGTAAAGGGCCAATCCAGATTAGCTACCAGAGAAAGAAGTATTCGAATTGTATTGAGCTTAGCAACTTGCAAAGGCTCCTGGTAATCATTTCTGTATGGTTGAGAGTACCCTTTAGCCACGAGTCTCATCTTGTACTTGTTGATTATACCGTCAAGATTGTATTTCTTGGTAAATACCTATCGGCACCTCACCGTCTTCTTCCTAGTTGGTAATTGGGTAATTTTCCAGGTTTGGTTTTTTTTTTTTTCAATGCTCTTAACTCTTCCTCAACAACCCTTTCCAGTTTGGATCTTTGGTGGCATCTAGAAAATTGTTAGGCAATTGTTCATCTGCCAAATGAGTAACAAAGTTGTGTATAGAGGGTGACTTATCATAGGACACAATTATTGATTGGGTGCTCAGTACATGATCTTACCCCATTCCTTAGGGCTATATGCCACCCAAGGTTATCAGAACCAGAAGCTGAGGTTGAGTCATAAGATGGTTCAATTCTACAGGGCCTTTCATTGTTCATATCTGCTTCAGCTTCATCCTCTTCTGATTTGTCTAAGTTTGCCTCCTCATTTTTACATTCTGGATCAACTTCATGCACTATTTCAATATTATTAGGCTGTATTTCAGGCCTGTCCAGATTTAGCGAAGGTGGTTCCACGGCCAATGGTATTTCGGTTGGAGGTGTTAGGGTTTCTGTGAGTACCAAAGGTGGATTGGGTGTAGTATTAGGTTCTTGTGGAGTGGAAATAGGCTGTGAAAAAGATTAAAAAAACTCACATTCTGCCTCACCCACCCCATGAATGTGGGTTTTGGGGGAACAAGGCTTCATCAAAGTTGACATTCATGGTGACAGAATCATTTTAGGGACGGGGAATAACATTTGTAACCTTGTTGACTTGGGGGGTATCCGAGAAAAATACACTTAAGGGCATGAGGATCTAATTTGCCACCATTGTCATTGTGAACATAGGCCACACACCCAAATACTTTTTCTGGAATACGAGTAAGGATATGGAACTGAGGGTAGGTCTGGGAAAGGAGTTGCATAGGGGTTTTGAAATTGAGAGTTGTGGAAGAAAGATGATTAATAAGGTGAGTGCCAGTAAGGATGGCTGCCCCCTAATAAAATTTTGGGACATTGTGTTTAATCATTTTGGCTCAAGCTACCTCAAGGATATGGTGATTATTCTTTTGAGGTGTGTTGACACAACTAGTTTGATGGATAATACCATGTTGTTGGAGATAGTTTTGAAGGGTTGAGCACATGTATTCTCTCCCATTATCACTCCGAATGACTTTGATTGCTGTGTTAAATTGGGTTTGAATCATTTTGTAGAAATTTTTGAAAATTTGTGTAAAATCTGATTTTTCCTTCATGAGAATAACCCAAGTAAAACGTGTGTGATCGTCAATCAGGGTGACAAACCATTTAGCGTGGGAAAGCGTTGAAATGCGTGCTGGGCCCTTTATATCACTGTGTACAAAGGAAAGGGATGGGAAAATTTATGGGAATGTGGTTTGTAGCTGTTTTTAATGTGCTTGGATAATTGGCAGGTTTCACAAGGAGAAAAAGAAGTAATTTTATTCATAGAATTTGGAAGCTATCTGGACAGATATTTAAAATTTGGTAGACCCAACCTATAGTGCCATGATAGAACTTCTTCATTAGTGAACTGAGGATGTAAATCTGCTGCCAAACTTGATACGTATGCTGCTATCTGCCTGGACCATTGATTCTCTACACAATAAAGTCCTTCTAGTGACTTAGCCACGCCAATCATCTTGCCCAACTGCAAGTCGTGAAATAAACATTGATTGCCAAAGTAATTAATGTCACAGCAGCTAAATTGAGTAGCTTTACTTACAGAGATTAAGTTACATTGCAAATCTGATGCAAACAACACATTTTTAAACACAATATTGCCAAATAAATACACCTCTCCTATCCCATTGACTTTAATGTACTTCCTATTTACAACATTTATAAACACGAGTGTATCACATGGTTTAATATTGTGGAGAAGCTTAGCATTACTAGTCATATGGTCAGTTGCTCCAGAGTACACAATCCACATCTGATCATGATGAACATTAGTTTTAAGGGCTAGCACAACATTACTTGTGTAGGCTACATTTCCTGTGGCCACCAATTCTTCCTTAGTATCATGTTTTGCTAATAATTTTCTTAGAAACTCCCGTTCTTCTCAGTTCAGGTTCACTTTTGGTATCTGCACTTGTGACATTAACCTTTTTTCAGGTTTCTCTTTTCCCTTTTATCCTTGGGGTTTGCTGTGTAATTGTTATTGGCTCATAATCCTACCCCTAATCTTATCATAAGAGGGTTGCAAACCAAAGGGGAATTTGTAAATGCGTTTTCCTCTTTTATCTGATTATAGAGCTTAGCATCAAAAGTGCAGGTCCATTCTAGAATCTCATATTCATCTAGTTGCTGCCACAAAGTGACCTGCTTGGTCCAATAATCAGTGACGGTCAACGCACCTTATCGGAGCTGATCCAAACTAGCTTATATTTCCAGAATAGCCACTCTATTTTTAAGGGATGCGAACATATTACATGCTGTTTCCCATGCATCACGAGATGATTTGAACATGGTGACACTAGCGCTAATCTCTGCAGCCATCGAGTTCACCAACTAGTATTGCACTATTGAGTCTTCCGCCTCCCCTGTGCTGAATTGAGTCTGTATTTGCAGGCCTTTCTGTCGCACCATTTAGATAGGCAAATTTTGCTTTTCTGGTGACAAGGAGACAAACACCTGAGGCCCACTGGAGATAGTTTAGGCCAGTCAATCGATAAATAGTGATAGGAGAATTACCAGCATTAGCTGGCACTTGGAGGCTCCCACCCTAGTTCAAAGTTGATGCTATAGTTTTGTTCACCGATGAGTGAGAGCCGCCCTGGCCTTCGTCAACCAGCCCAAAGCTGAACCGAATCATTCACGCTTTGAAACCATCAACAAATCGATGCTGGAAAAACTTATTTTATACATTGAGGGAGAATTATATTTATAGATTTAATCCTAGGTTTAAATCATAATCTCTAGAATCAGCCCATGATTACAAAATGTTAGGAGAAAACAAATGGCCAAGGATCTGCCATTATTTTAGGGATAATGACAACTAACAACTAACATAATTAATAATAATGATGATATCCTAATCAGGCATCCAGGACTGGGCATTAACACTTATTTTCATTGACATAAAAGAAATTCCGCTGCAAGGTTTTGAAAAATGATTGAGGTGGTTAATGTGGTTACATAGGATGAACTATATATGAGGATGTCATTGAAAAATACAAGTACTAAACAGCGTAGGTAAGGTCTAAAAAGGTCATTCAGGGCTGCCTGAAATGTGGCTTGTTAAAGTTGTTATCTATTGAAATGAGAGCGTAAAAATGATCTCAGATGATTCTTATTATTGCTAGGCAGTGTACATTATATAGAGCAGATTGATTATCCTATTAAGGGAAGGATAATCAATCATAACTGCATAATCAATCATAAATCCCTAGAATCAGGGAATATAAACAGAAAAGCACTTATCTAGGCAACATTATATGAAACTATCAAATTTGAATTCTAACACTCCCCCTCAAGCTGGAGAATATATATCGATCATTCCTAGCTTGCTTCGAAGTCCTTCAAATTTGACTCGAGGAAGAGGTTTGGTCATGATGTCTGCAATTTGGTCTGCTGACCGTACATAATCCAATTTGATAATACCACTTTCAACTTTCTCTTTGATGAAGTGCCTATCAATTTCAACATGTTTTGTTCGATCATGGTAGACTGGGTTCTTGGTCATCTCTATGATTGCTTTGTTGTCACACCAGAGGTCCGGGGGCCTTCGTATGGAATTCTTAGCTCCTTTAGAAGTCTAATGAGCCATATTCCTTCACAAACCCCAAGAGCTACAGCTCTGAATTCGGCTTCAACACTGCTTCTGGATACCACCGTCTGTTTCTTGCTCCGCCATGTGACAAGATTACTCCAAATATATGTGCAATAACTTGTTATTGATCTTCGGTTATCCACTGATCTAGCATGATCTGCGTCAGTGTAGATTTCTATATTTCTGGCACTTCCCTTTTCAAAGTAAATTCCTCTTCCGGGATTGAGCTTGAGGTAACTTAGGATTCTGTAAACAGCAGTCATATGTTCTTCTTGAGGCTGGTGCATGAATTGACTCACTACTCCAACCGCATGGCTGATGTTTGGCCGTGTATGAGTTAAGTATATCAACTTGCCTATGAGTCTCCTATACCTCTCAGAATCTACAGGAACTCCTTCTGTTTTGACTTCAAGATTGCATGAGTCTTCCATTGGAGTTTCATCTGGTTTCACTCCTAGCATCCCTGTTTCTTGAAGTAAGTCAAATGTATACTTGCGTTGTGACACATTGATCCCTTTTCTAGTCCTTACTACCTCCATGCTAAGGAAGTACCTCATTTGTCCTAGGTCCTTGACTTGGAATTCCTTTGCCAAGGCATTCTTGAGTTGAGTAATAGATGACTCATCATTCCCGGTAATGACTATATCATCCACATATACAATTAGAATAGTTATTCTTCCATCATCATGCTTGATGAAAAGTGTATGATCTGCCTGCCCTTGAATTTCTTGACTGCTTTAGTAAACCTATCAAACCACGCCCGTGGAGATTGTTTCAGGCCATATAGGGATTTGTTGAGTTTGCAAACAGAGTTCTGCGGAGCTATCACTCCATCTGGGACTTCCATGTACACTTCCTCCTCTAGATCTCCGTTTAGGAAAGCATTCTTGACATCCAACTGATGTAGTGACCAGTCGAGATTGGCAGCTATAGACAAAAGGACTTTGATAGTGTTGAACTT
>JANTPZ010093861.1:0-25140 GCA_025593235.1 Vachellia pachyceras
AATGTTTGTCTAAGAACATCCAAGGGGGAGTGTTATAAAATATAATATATAGTGTGGATGTTCTTATAATTCATATATTTTATTTATGAATATATTGTAATCAAGATAGATCTAGATCCGATTTATTTGAAAGTCGGTTATGATTATTAGGAGATATTATTTATTAGAGCATTTAATTATATGGCTCCCACATTGTTTATAAATACTCCTATCAAGTTATGAAGAATAGAATTTTGATCATTTTCTTCTTTCTCTCAATCTCTTCTACTATTCTTCTCTACTCCCAAATTCCCTCATTTTATAACAAAAGTAATATTAAATTCTATTTTTAAGAATTATCGAACATTTATTGATAGGATTGATAAGAGAATCATGAAAATATGTAATCTTATAGGAAAAAATTGGGTAAAAAAATAGAAGAAAAATTATTTTTAAAAAAATAAAATGAAAAAATTGGCGGGCTGGGGATTCTCAGCACGCCAACTGGCGGGCTGGCCTGCCCAGCCCGCAACCCGCAGGTTGTCCCGTATTCCCATTCCTAATACATTCGAGTTAGAGAATTAATAATACAGAATATAAAATTATATACACAATTTATTCTCAATCACTCTTTCATTTTCTCTTCTTCGTCTAAAGTGTGTAGCACATGCATTTATTATTTTATTTACTAAAAACAAACGAGTTTGTTTAGGCGTCGGCTGTTTTAGATGTTATCGTTAATTACTCGCTTCATGATTATTTATATTCATCGACTAATGTTATTAAATGTGGCTATATTAATAAAATTGACCTTCTTAAGTCATAGAAATAGTGATAAGATGTGAACAGCTTAACCATTATTAGATTCATAAATATTGTGTCAAGCAGCGAACTCGTACAATATTTTGAATAGAAAAGAGAGGGGAATGATATATCATTTGGATTCCGGAGAAAGTTATTTAAAAATGGTTAAATATAATTTTTCGTGCTAAAAGATAACAGGTAAATATTGTTTTAAATACTTGTCAAAAATAAGAATACGGGTGAAAAAGTCTATATGTAACTATTTTACAATTTATCTTTTAATAAAATGATTTAGGTCTTAAATTTTTTTAAGAAAGTGATTTTTTTGGAATATTTATTGTAAGGTCCCAAGTAATGAAGTTATTTATGAAAAAATCATAAAAGTTGTCAATGACAGCTGCTCCACTTGTCAATGGTGTTCTTCGACTTATTATTGACATCCTCTTGGGACCTTTTCATAAATAACTTCCTTCTTACAATAAATCTCCCTTTATTTTTCCCTTTTTCTCAATTCCATAACGGAAAGTATTGATTGGATGGTTCATGTTAATTATAATCCAATTTTTTTTGGAAGAATATGCTAGGCTAGGTAGCATAGATGTTACTAACATTGAATACTCAACAGAGCATCCTATATTAATAAAACAGTATAAGGGCAATATACTGTTTCAATTTATTGGGCGGAGAAATAGGCCAAGTGGCAAGAGTTTATCCGGAGGGCGCAGGGCAGCCGCAGTCAGCAGGCGGAGCCGAAGGGAAGGCGGGGGTCGGAGAAAGCTCCGGTGGCGATCCGATTGAACACAAACTTGTTCGCCGCCTCCGTGTAGTGATAACCATCCCAATTCACCCTGACGATTGGATCCTTACAAGCTCCCACCACCGTCTCTGTTCCATTCTCCACCACAGTCATTCCGCAGTTCTTGTTCGGATCCTTGTTGTAGTTGTACGGCGGCCCTCCATACCCACAGCACGCTTCTAGTGGCTTCTCAAATCCTGGACGTCCACGTACACACGCACATTCAATTCGATCCATACAATTCAATTCATGTTTAACGCTTAGTGTTATTTTGCTCACCGTATTTCTCTGCATTGCTGATCAGATCGTATTGGGGAGTGTAGATATCTATGAGTACGATTTTTGCCTCCCGCATATCCTTCCGAAGTTTAGCCACTGCTTCTCTCAACTTGGAGTTCATGAACTGAGCAAGTTCATTGAATGCTTTTATACAACCGGCACCATCACGTTCATTGTTGAAGTTGATCAACAAATACGGGTAGCAACCAAGTGGCCCTGTGTTGAATATCCATATATTCCTGGCTCCCAACTTGTACACACTCTTCGCCACCGAATTTAATACCCATGTATACGTTCAATATGAATATTTAGTACAAACCCACCAGTAAGCATGCTTAATTGATTGATTAATTAGTTTGTGAAATGCGTACGTACCGTGACATTTTGTGCGAAAGCATTGATCTTATCAGGTATCGTAGTATTGATTTGATCTACAGTGGAATTGGCAAAAAGAAAGCCACTGATATCATTCTGACCGAACTCAAATACGTACAAAGCTTCATCGTAATACTCTTCTTTAGGTAACATGCTTGCCCATATGCCTCCTGCAAAACAAATATCGATATATCAGCCTGAAACCAATATGTTTATATATAGAAACACGTACGCGCTTCATTATTGAAGCTGGACGAAGATTCAATATGTTTAACTTGCAAGCTAACCTTGCTCTCTATAGAACTTTGCATTGGATCTGAAACGTACGAACTGCAAGTACTGCAAAGGGAAGGGGAATACACCGGCTGAGGGTGGCACGTTGATGGTCGCTCCTATGGAAGCAAAGTTTGCTCCATGCGAGAAATTGGAGCCTACAGAATCAAGGTACCCACTCACCATAGGCAGCCCAAAACTCTGTGCTGAAATTACCCAAAGAAAAACCAGTTAAAGTGTAAATACATATTGCCACTGTGGCATGCAAAACAGAAAACGTAGATGAGGGAGACATGAACAGAGATTA
Organism: Vachellia pachyceras; assembly: GCA_025593235.1. Classification (NCBI taxonomy): domain Eukaryota; kingdom Viridiplantae; phylum Streptophyta; class Magnoliopsida; order Fabales; family Fabaceae; genus Vachellia; species Vachellia pachyceras. Next base: position 2,814 of record JANTPZ010093861.1, read on the forward strand.
ATACACACACACCGATGAAATCGAGGATGACACGGCCATCGGAGTACCTTCCTGCGGGTCTGCCAAAATAAGTCTCGCCATAGGGTGAGTTCTGGAAAACTATAGTAGTGGCCGCGGTGCCGCTGCCGGTCTCAATGTTAGAGGTGCCGAAGGCAAAGATGGCGGGAAATTTACAAGCTCTTGTGCCAGAAACTGGGTTCATTGTGCAAAAAAGAACCAAACCGCAACAGACTAAGCTCATAAGTTTTTCGCTACTGCTAAGACGCTCCATATTGGACACTACTCTTAGCTCGCGACTGCTTGTGGCACTTGTACCCTCTCGCCTGAACTCTTATATAATGCCAGCCAAGGTAGACTTTTAATTTCCAATTTGCTTAATGAAGTACGCAAGCTTTGTTCCTCCTTTTTATTTATTTTTTGGTTAGCGAAGGTAGACTTTTTTTTGGCCTTTACCTACGTTATGAGTTCGCGCTTCTACAATTGTTATTTGTTTCTGCAGTGAAGGTTTTCTTCCTTTCAATGGAAAAGGTCGGTATGACTGTTTGTTTAATTACGAGGTTTATGAAATAATGTCCTTGGAACCAGGGTGATAAATATATGCTTTGCTTATCTCCGAACATTTGTTTTTTGAGGCACACCTGGTTCATGTTGTTTAAGTATGAACAATACATGTTGATTACGTGCAAGCAAAAACCACAAGACGGCACCAAATCTGGGGCTTTGATTTCAGATCTACAAATTATATATTTGTATTGCTTAATTTGAAATATTATCAATGAAAGTGTTAACAAATATAACTTGGTTATGGATATGGTGTAGGTTCGACAGCTATATTGTCGCTTTCAAAGTACATTATCGTCTAAATATAATTGGTCAACTAGAAAATGTCACAAGGCTTCAAATGCACATTAAGATGATATTAGAAGTTGTCAGTGGTGATGAAGCAACATTTCGTTGTCGTAGTTTAAATAATATCCTTCAAGTGATTCATGATTTGAGCCCATTTTGACGAAGTGACTAATTGAAACAAGCGAGTCCATTTAACATTTAATCAACTCATTATCATCTGGAATGATTTGTTTGACTGATGCTATGAACATGGTTTAACAATATGTATAATAGCCTAAACTTTATGAATGATCTTGCAATTGCACTGAGAGGAATAGGACACATCTCAATCAGTTTATAGCTTGAAGTATCTTTGACACGCCATTTTCAAGAGAATGGGAGGATTAGAGAAGCTGGCTGCATGAGATTTGTTAGCTGCTTTGTAATGAATTCCATTCCAGTTTACTTTCACTGAGGGATTTTCACACGATCCACGAAATGTTTCAATCCCATTCACCACCCCTATCCTTCTACATTGCACGTAATTGTCTTGCTGATCAAAGAGTAAATACCTAACGGAGTAGATATCTACGTACGTGATCACAGCAAGAGGAAGATCTTTTCTCAGTTAGACCACGGCTTCTTTTAACTCGCGGTTGAAATTTTGAGCCAACCCATTGTAAGTCACTGCACAACCAGACTCATCTCGCTGGGCTAATAAAGATTTGACCAATATATAAAGGAGGCACCCAATGGGTCCTATGTTTTGTATCCAGAAATATCTCGTCACCAAATTGTACATGTTCTTTGATTCCCAAGTTCATGAATCTAGAACAACATGATTCATATAAATGAAAAGCCAACCATTAATGCATGAGCCAAATACACAGCTTGTTCTCATGAAAGCCAACAAAATTAAACTATCTCAACATTAGTCGCAAAGCTGGTCACAATATCTATCTGGTATGGAAGCATTGATTTCTGTACTGTCTTGTTCTCGCTCTGGCCTATATCAGATGTGTACAAAGCTTTTGCAAAATACGCTTCTTTGGGCACCGAGCTTTTAAATATTCCTCCCGACAAAAGAGAGCACTTGTACATTGCTAATTAGGATACATATCAAGCTAAAGTTAATATGTCACGGACACATAAAACTCAAATTCCTTGTAAATATAATATTATTAATGGATGAAGAGAGGGCCATCGGAGACTCTTTCACAATCTAATGACACATAAATATTTTAAAATATATATCATAATTAAGTAATTTATTTAATTTTTTAATCTTTTCAAAGTTGACTCTTATGTTAATTAACAACTAGAGATAATATAAATTTATATGTGCAATTTATTCTCAATCACACTTTAAGTTTCTCTTCTTCGTCCAAGTGCTTGCCTCGTACATTTCACTTTTTTTTTTCCAACAAATGAGTTCGCCTAAGTGTGTGTTTGGGAATTTCATTGGAAGAACGATCGTTAAGAGAAGTGGCTTTTGGTAGAATGAATAAAATTTATGTTTGGATAAACCGTTGATAAGAATACAGTTACGTTTGGATAAACCGTTGGTCAAAATGAGTTTATGTAAAATGCATTTGCGTCACTGTTTCACCATCCCTCACCGGCTCGTCATTTCCCTCACTGCTTCACCATCATCACCGTCACTCTACTGGTTCAAAGGAGAAAGCTTCATCCATTCTCACATTCAGCTCCCTCACGCCCTCAATCATTCACAGAGCACCAAGCTTGCAGTCTCGTCTTCACCATCGTCTCTCTCATATCTTTTCTTGACCACTTTCTTAAAGCGTTGCCCCTCGTTTCCGTCGCTCCATTTTTCCATCCAACCAAAGCTCCCACTGCGCTCAGTCTTAGCTTCAATGCCCCCTGCTCCTACGTCCTCTCCCAAGTTCAGCGCAGCGCCTCCATCTCCGGCCTATTGTCAAGCGCAGCGTTCAATCTCATTTTTTTCATGCTTGTTTTAACAAGGAATGATTGAATCAAGGCGAGAGTCGCCATCGCTGTTGCTTGGCTTCACCGGGTTGCGCTGATGACGGCGCCGCCTTAGACATATCAAGAGTGCCTCGTTTCTTCTCTACGGAATCAACGGAGGAAGAAGGCTTCTGCTCCGGCTTGAGCTTGAGGTTTCGCCGTCAATAGACAGTTGCGATCTCTGGCCGAAGGAGAACTCGGTGCAGAGAGCATCAAAGCTGAGCGATCTTTGGCCTATCCGTGAAGCCAAGCAACAGCAATTTCAAGGCCTATCGGTTCCAAAGCTGAGCCCGTTTGAGCGATCTCTTGCGGAAGGAGCTTTTTGCTCTAAAGTCATTTTCCTAAAGGAGTTTCCAAATGCAAGCTACTTTTGCCAAAATGAGTTCTACTGGTGGAAGTCATTTTGGGTGCCCAAACAGACTCCCCAAACAAGCCCATAATAGTAGGGGTTGGCTATTTTACGTTATTACTAATATTTCATGAATATTTATCTTCATTAGCTAGTATGCTTGAATAATGTCATTTAATGTGATTGTATTAATAAAATGGGAAAATTGGGAATAATTCTCCTGTTACCCAATTAATTGTAGAATGAGACACTGCACAATATGCAATTGAAGTTCCACATTACGCAACTGACCTTCTCATGATATGCAACTGAGGATTCCACCGAATGCAAGAAGTAATGAGAGATTTATCTCCAATTGTGTCAGATAAAATTGATTTTTTAAACCAAAAAAAGTAATGTATAAGATGTTAACAGTTTATGCATCATTGGGTTCATAAATGTGGCAAGCAAGTCGTTGTAACTACTGGTACAATACTTCGAATAGAAAATAAAGGGAATGACATTATTTCAAGCTACGAATTTATTGGCAGAACAGTAGGCCAGGCCAACAGCGAAGGGTTATACAGAGGTACATGGCTGACAGCAGTCAACAGGCGGAGCTGAAGGGAAGGCGGGGGTTGGAGAAAGCTCCGGTGGCGATCCGATCAAACACAAACTTGTTCGCCGCCTCCGTGAAGTGATACCCATCCCAGTTCACCCTGACACTCGGATTCTCACATGCTCCCACCACCGTCTCTGTTCCATTCACCACCACCGTCAATCCGCAGTTCTTGTTCGGATCACTGTCGTAGTTGTGCGGAGGCCCTCCATACCCACAGCACGCTTCCAGTGGCTTCTCGAATCCTGCATATACACGTTCACTTACTTCATTCTTCGTCACGCATTCAATCCAATTCAATTCACGTTTAACGCTCACTATTTGGCTCACCGTATTTCTCGGCGTTGCTAATCAGGTCATATTTTGGAGTGTAGATATCTATGAGTAAGATTTTTGCCGCCGGCAGATCTTTCCTAAGTTTAACCACCGCTTCTTTCAACTTGAAGTTCATGAACTGAGCAAGTTCATTGAATTCTTTTATACAACCTGCACCATCGCGCTCGTTGTTGAAGTTGATCAACAAATACGGGTAGCATCCGAGTGGCCCTACGTTGAATATCCAAATATTCCTCGCTCCCAACTTGTAAATGCTCTTCGTCACCAAATTTAATACCCATGTACAATATCAATACTAGTATCACAATCCACCGGCTAATATGCATAAGTAATTAATTAAACCTAGCTAATGAACGGCGAGTATTAATTAATGAGTTTGTGAAATACGTACCGTGATATTTTGTGCGAAAGCATCGATCTTATCAGGTATGGTGGCATTGATTTGCTCTACAGTGGAATTGGCGAAAAGAAAGCCATTGATATCATTCTGACCGAACTCAAATACGTACAAAGCTTCATCGTAATACTCTTCTTTGGGCACCATGCTTGCCCATATGCCTCCTGCAAAACTAATATTGATATCATCCGGTTGAAACAAAGTACTTAAAAGACAACGCATTAACTTGCAAACTAACCTTGCTCTCTGTAGAACCTTGCATTGGATCTGAAACGTAGGAACTGCAAGTACTGCAAAGGGAGGGCGACACCGACTGAGGGGGGCACATTGATGGTGGCTCCTAGGATTGCAAAGTTTGCTCCGTGGGAGAAGTTAGCCCCCACAGAATCAAGGTATCCACTCACAAAAGGCAGTCCCAAACTCTTTGCTGAAATTACCCCAAAAGAAAAGGAATTACTTGATATATAAATGTATACGGGACGTGCAAAATAAAAAAAAATGTATATCATTAAGGGAATAAAGAATATATACCGATGAAATCGAGCATGATACGGCCATCGGAGTACCTTCCTGCGGGTCTGCCAAAATAAGTCTCACCATAGGGTAAGTTCTGGGATAAAGATTCAGTAGCAGCGCCGTTGCCGGTTTCTGTATTAGAGGTACCGAAGGCAAATATGGAGGGATATTTACAAGCTCCTGTGCCAGAAACTGGGATCAGTGTGCACAAAAGAACCAAAATGCAACAGACTAAGCTGACAAGTTTTTCACTACTGCTGATAAGACGCTCCATATTGGACGCTCCTTCGCTAGCGACTACTTGTGGCACTTCTAGTCTCTCGCTTCATCTCTGATATAATACCACACAAGGTAGACTTTTCCCAGTTTGCTTAATGAAGTTCCAATTGTTTTGTTCCTCTTTTACTTTTTCTTTTTTAAAATTCTGTATTTATCAATTCTTTTTAAGAATCAATTTTATTAGAGCCGGCAAAACAGACTCAATATAGGGTTATAGTTAATCCAAGCAGGGGTTTTCCGACCCATCAAAGTGCGTGAGTGTACATTGTTTAACCCGCAAAATACGAGGGCCAACCTGCGTTGCATTTTTTTAAGAAAAAATTTAAAGTAAATTTTTTAAAATGTTAAATCTCCATTAACCACACAATATATAATTATATATAATTGTTTCTATCTTTTAATCTTATTGTTATTTATGTATCAAAATTAAATTAAATATTTTTTAAGAATATTTAAGATTAAAATACAGAAAATTTATTAAAGATGTTATAATTTCTAAATCATATATGAAAGCTTATTCGGAAGATGTTTTCTTGTAATTCATTAACTTCATATTAATTATTTTTTTGTAAATATGTATATGTTTATTAAAATTGTTACAATAAAATAACAGATAATAATAAATGGCAAGCTCGACCCCAGCCCACCAAAGTGTGAACTGCATGTGATTTTGAATACAAATGATAAATTAACTCTGATTAAAGTGCACGTTATGGGTAGGTCGATCACTTCTATTTTTTGTCATTTGTTTCTTCTGCAATATAATCAAGGTTTTCCCCCTTCTAATTAATAGGAAAAATTGGTATGGCTGCTTGTTTAATTCGGAAGTTTGTGAGGTAACATCCTTGGAAAGAAGATGGTAAACATATGACATGCTTATCGTTGTCGACATTTGTTTTGGTTACATTTGGTTCATATTGTTTATTGTTTGACGCAATCAAAACACATAAGGCATCACCAATCCGGTGGCTGGTTTGATTCCAGCCTTACAAGTTATGTTTTTTTTTAATTATATTGCTTTTCTTGAAATGGTATTAATGCAGATGTCAACCAATATAACTTGATTGTAGATGTAGTTAAGTTGGAACACTATTTATCGCTTTGAAAGTGCATTGCTGTCTTGATAGTTTAATGCAGTTTGGCAAATAAAAAAAAAAATGTAACTATGCTCCAAATACGCGTTAACATGATATTAGAATTTAGAAATAGTCAATAATGAAGCAAACATTTTGTTGTCGTATAGTATATTTAATTGATAAAAAAATGTTAAAAAGAAATTTTACTACATTAGCCCTTGACTCTTAATTATATTTAACTAGTTGACCATAAAGTTAATTCATCGTTCATTTTCCGTCCTTTTCCAACCTTAAAGTTATTTTATGAAAAAAAAAATATACTTGTGTAATAGTATTTCCCCCCAAATGAATATAGTATTGTCGAGTCAATGAAACCTTTGTCAAGAGAGGGGGTCTTATATTTGTGTTGTATTGCGCAGTGATTGTGCTTGTTTGGAAAAGCACTCTCAATAAACAAGTTCAACAGTGTTTTTTTGTAAAACAAGATAATCTTCTCCACATATTTACCTCGATTTGTGTAAAAGTACTTCTCTGCCTCGTTCCCAAACGGACCCATTAATTGGTTGTGGATTTCTTGATGTAAAATATGTCGTCACTCCTCTAAGTCATCTCCTACAGTCTTGAGCGCGTGAATCTAGACTCACTCCGACCAGTTTAGATTCCTCGGACATTTATTTGCAACGTCAAGCAAAGACAGGGAGACGAAGGCTGTAATGCAAGAATGCGAATGCCATGGATATGCTTCGCTGCTTTAGGATGGCTCTATTCCATCAGACACAAGAACAAGGCTTGAACTGTTGCCGTTGTACGCATTCCCAATATGCTTCAAGTTGGCTGTTTTAGATGTTGTTAGAATTTTGAAATCGTCAATAGTGAAGCTTGTGAAGCATACGTACGGTGATATTTTGTGCTAAATGTCAAAGTCCTACGTCGGGCTCTGAAGGGTGCTGGGCTATATAAGCGGGCGCGCTACACGCTCTCATGAGAGCTTTTTTGGAGGGAGTAGTGGCCGCGTGACAAGTGGTATCAGAGCCAGCCCTGAGCCTTCGGTCTCTAGTGGACCCTCCGAACGCCGGTAAGGTTGTCGGTGTGCCCCGCGGTGAGGTCGCTCGCGGATTGACTAGAGGAGAATGTCAAAGTCCCACATCAGAGAGGCTCGGAGGGTGCTAGGCTATTTAAGCAGACACGCTGCACGCCCCATGAGCTAGCTTTTGGGGGGGAGTAATGGCCCGTGACATAAAGCGTTGACCTTATCGGGCATCGCGGAATAACTTGTTCTACAGTGGAGTTGCCTAAAAGGAAGCCATCGATGTCAATGACAGATATCAAAGACGACGTACAAAGCTTCATGGTAATACTTTTGTTTGGGCACCATGCTTGCCCACACGCCTCCTGCAAAACAAAACATGGGATATATATATATATATATATATGTATGTATGTACATCAGCCTTGAAGGTGTCCAAATAATTAATTACAGAAAAGCTTGACTGGGACAATTCAATGACGAATTGATATATAATTAACCAATGAACCTTGCTCTCTGTAGAACTGCGCGTTGGATCTGAAACTTAGAAACTGTAAAACATGACATGGGAATATATGGACCCGTTGCTGCTAAGGCTGCAACGTTTGCTCCATGGGAGAAGTTGGCCCCCACCGAATCAAGGTATGCCCAGTCCCAAACTCCTTTTATTTATAACTACATTCAATATTTGATCAAATCAAGTTAACTTTAAGTATTGCGGCGTGCTGAACAAGCATAGTTCTCCCAGCTGTCCCAACATTACTTTTTCCATCATCTACAGCATTGAACCTCTCTCCCAATATTACTTTGTTGCTTCTTCTAACTAAATTTTTTACCTTTTTATTCTACCATTTATTGTTATAGTTTTGGAAATAATATAGAGTGATTTTTAAGAATAAGTTTTAGGGGAAAGAATGCTTCAATCATGATTTTATTTTAAAATTAGAAGGATATGCAAAAATGGCCAATCTAAAGTTACAATTATGATCAAATTTGTGACCTCCCATTTGTAGAAAAGCATCAATACTACTAGACAATAGGATCATTGACTAGAAAATATATTTCAACTAATGGAATGAATTAAGGGTGAAAAAATAGTTTGCTTCATTAGCTTCATTGTTATTAATGAATATATAATGTCTCTTATCATTTCAATTGTTTGGCTTTTTGGAACAACAAATTGTTTTGAAAATAGAAACTGAACAAACCCTTTATCGCAGTTATAAAATCCTGTTTTCTGGTTTTTTCCTCTGATGGACTCGTTGCAATTTAGACAATAATGCATCAACTCTCCCGTTGACTAGCTTTTTTGCCGGTGCATGGAATTGATATTGACTGGCTCGTTTGGCAGCCCAATTACAAAACCTAGGTTTCAAAATCTAGATTTTCTCTTTCCTACTTTCTCTTTTATACTTTTTCCTCTTTTCTCTTTCATACTTTTTCTTTCTTTCTCTTTCATACTTTCCTACTTTTTTACCTCGGAATCCGTAAAAGCTATAACTTCCCAAACATAAATCACTTTTCAAAACCTACGTTTTACCTCGGAATATGTGAAACCTAGGTTTCAAAATAGCTTCCACACAAGCTCTAAGTATATGTATTGCTAAAAACTTTTGTATGCCTTTTCCCTGCAACAAATTTATAGGTACTGTTAACAGAAAATATTAATTCATCAAATATTTAAAAAAAATCCTTATGAAATATTTAAGCTCTGTAATTTAAATTTTAAAATTTACATTTAGTGCCTCCCTCTTTAATTCAAAAAGGAAAAAGAATTTTGCTGATAACATTAGCTCCGGACCCCTGTTATCTCTTTATTCTTTTTTTTTAATTTTCTTTTTCAGTCATAGGCCCAGCACTTCTAGACTCCATGCTTTGTTCGAATAAAGAATAAAAAGTAAAATTAAGAGAAAAGGACAGTGAAGCCAAAATATTTTCTCCTTGTTTAGTTTGATAGACGAAAATAAAAGACAATACAAATGACACAGGAGTTCCATGTCTCTTTGTAAAGTCAAAGGTGATCTAGACGACAAAAAAAAAAACTTTCCCTTTCCTTAACTTCTTCACTTCTGGAAAAAAAAAAAGGATAGTGATCAGAACGATAGATGTGACAACATAGGATTCGTTATCTATCATATGATTCGTTTGGGTGAGCGCTGTGTGGCTACGAAGTTAGTTCTCCTACCATTTATCCAAACCTACCCGTAAAATCTTAATATAGAAGACCTAAAAAGGCCGCTCAACCAAAATTTGATTATCAATGAGCCACATCAGGGAAAGTAAAAAAATTTCATGGTTTGTAGCACGCAGTTATGCTAAATTATACAACTACTACTTTTAACAAATTAACATTTTATCTTCCAACTATATATATATTTTAACCCAGTTTCTGAAAATCCCAAATCCGTGACATCTTTCAATTTGTTTCTTACAAATCCTATATACATGACTCAACTTTCAATAACTTCCCTTTGAGAGCGGGGAATAAAAAAAAAACCTCACCATAATAACGTTGCGTAACTAGTTACTTCCTTTACAAGTCTTTTAACCCCATAGGGCATTGTGTATGCATTAGCAGCAAAGAAGAGAGAGCAAAGCTAGGCAGCAAGGTCAAGCAAAATCAGGGACTCCAGATTCCTCAGAAGACGAAGGCTGTAATGCACGAATTCGAATGTCATACTTCCTATGAGGGGATGCTTCGCTGCTTAAGGATGACTCTGTTCCATCAGACACAAGAACAATACTTGAACTGTGGCCGTCGTACGCATTCCCAATATGGTTACCGCACTTCCTACAAAGCAGCTTTGTTCTTCGTCGAAACAAGCCCCACGAGTGCTTAGAGAAATGGGGCACGCATTGAATCTCATCAACTTGAGTAAATCTGCTTTCATCAATATTGAAGAACGATATTATCCCTCGTTTTATGGATTTCCCATATTTAGAACCGATGGTTGAGGTGTTCCGGTCGGAAGATGTCAGATTTAGCTCATACCCACACGCACCGCAACTGCCAAATCAAGAGAAACAACATAAGAAGATACAATTGCTGCAGAACGAACCATTATGAATTGGAAATAGGAGATACGGATTCTTTACTTTGAGAGTGGAATGTAAATATAGAATCCCTTTCTTCCTTATTCTAGCCTAGGATACTCAATCCAGCCCAAATCTCATTATCTAAATCTCCACTAAAATCTCAGTGAAAAGGGGAAAAGCGAATGCTACTAAGACACTCAACAAAGGAAACCAAGTTTTCCCAATGTAACATGTTTCCAAGACGGGACTGGAGGATCCAAATCAAGCATGACCTCTTTGTCTTTGTCAAGACAAGTTGATAATATTTAAAATAATGTCTACAATACTATCTTTTGTCATTTTTCTGCAAAACAAATAATGCATAAAAGTGGCATTATGATAGCAGCTTACATGAGATCCTTCAAATTATCAAGATCAGTAATATCACAACAAAATCCAGAATAAAAAAGAAAACATTGCAGTTCACAAGTTTCCCTCCTTCAGAACATTCAAGTGACAGAATATTGTATCTGCTTCTTCCAACATTCTTGAGCTCAAATGCTTTAGGAATTGAAAGTAGGCAATTCATTCCTTTTCCAAGGAAAGGTCATTATCCACTCTGCTGTCGATCAGTGCCAAATAACACAAGCAGGGTAACAGAAAGGAATTGGATAACATCCCAACCTTCATTATGAGTATAACTACAAGGTTTAGAATAGTACATACATCGTGATGACGTGCTGATAGCAACGGCCATATTACAAGGGACAAAAGTAGTGGAATGAACTCGCAGAAGACTGATAAAAGTTCTTGTAGTTTTTTTTCCTTAAATTGTCCTCCAAATAGGTTTCCTTCAACTCATAAAAAATGTTTATCCAGGAGGCACAACTTAAGTCAACCATGTTCTTGCCATAATGAATAAAGAATCTTTACTCAAAAATACGGATAAAAAAACGCAATAGCCGGACAATTCTTTGAGAATCAACCTGCCGTTCACAGATTTTCAAGGGGGAAAAGTGCAACAAGTGTAATAAGAACGAAATATATATTTCCCCTCTCTTCGAGATGAGGAGAAGTGGAAGACAGCCGAAGTATCTCACTCAGTTGAAAAAAGAAGAATGTGTTCTGTATCTTATGTCAAAGAGGATGTATTTTTAAGTCGCCCACAATTGCATAATTTCTGGAGTAGTGGATAATTGACATAGGAAAAGACTTGATGCTCGTAATTGGCTCTCTCAGTAAAGACATGATGAGCATTCGATTTTTTTTTTTAAATCTGCTCAGTTTCGGTCTGTCTCTATATTTTTCTCTCGTCTGTATTGTTATTGTCACTCCTTTGTGGTGGAATCAAGATGGGGTACTTTGGCGATGCACATTTAAAGGCATTTTGGATGACTCGATAAAATGCCATTTGAGTAGAGTCTTCCAAAGTTCTGTACGCCGTTCATCTAAATTTAATTTTGCTTCGATCATCATCCATATATCCCTTATGATTGTATGTTGTGTTTCTACTTCCTACCAAGATTAGCAAAGACCTATCACTCATGAAAATGGCCTCTTATCTTACGATCCTTATCATCAGCCGTGGTTCGCATCACATGAAATTGAAATAATAAAAAAAACAGAACCCTTAAAATCCCAATACTACTTGACAACAACTGCGTTTGACACCCCTCAAAATCAAGTTGCATACCCGTATTCTGAAATTGAATTTATTAGTCTTTAAACCCTCACAACTGACAGCGAAAACGAAATTAAGGTTCCAATTCCCCCAAAGGGAAAAAAGTGATCCGTAAATCGAACGGACACATTTCGGAAGAGCAAATCAGAATCTTGGAGAGAGGGAGAGATTGAACCTGTAGCAGACATCTCTCTGGGAAGAACATGAATAGAAAAATGTTCGATTGTGGTGAGCATCTCTATTAAACACGGATTTCTCCATCTATCGTCAGAGATCAGTAGCTTCAACGGCGACAGCTACGGTCAACGCAAAAGAGAGACAGCGACGAGAGAAGGAAATGTATTGGAAGTTAGCGGAAGGATTGAACGTGTCGCCGACAATTCGGACTTTGAGCACAGAAAACAATCTAAAAACACAGATTTGCGAGGGAAGATTCGTTCACAGAGGAGAGAAGGAAGAAGATGATGATAAGGGTCCAAGGGAGGGATTAAGAACAGTGGTGGATAACTGTTTAGTGGGGCTTGGATGTTTACCTTCCCTTTGCCTCTCTACTCAATCATTCATTACAAAAACGCGGTAACCAAAATAGACTGGGCAGAAACTTTCTTAACCAACGTAACATAGCATAGAGGCAAAAACGCCAGACGTAGGTGGCATCGAAAAATGATAAAATGGGAAATAAAATTTTTAAAAAATGTATTTAATTTATCAGGAGATGATCAAAAGTTTTTTTTGCCGCAATGTGATGATCAAAAGTTACACATTAGCTTATATCTAGTAATGCTTCATTTATTGGCGAAAAGAAAATACCAGTATTTTGTTCCTGGCTGGTCGTCTTGGCATAATTTACATATCCATGTAAAATAATAAATTATGATAAGTCAAACTTTCCATCATCGATAGCGAAGTTAATATAATTGTTAACCCCTCGCATTGATGTAAATTTTAGTTTTAGACCCTCAAATTTTAATAGATGATCTTGATTATTATAATTTCACAAGGATCTAGACCCTTTTTTGTTGGATAACAAGGCAGGCAAAACTTGATAGTTAGTTATTACGTGGCAGCAAAATTAGAGGTATTATATGACTAAAAATAATTTGGGTTAAATTAGTTCGACATCCAGCAGATAAGATTAACCTAAGACATGATCTATCAGGAGTCCCCACCATACAAGCACCTAAAGAACGCGTGAAGCCACAATTGAAGCTCGTGTCTGTCGCTAACTCCCCCAACGTCGAACCAGATAGTTAAAATCCAAAGATCATGCGACTGCTACCCTGAGATTATCGGTGATCGTTGTATACTGCCTTCGGGTAACTGCAACCGACAATTTACTATTTATTTTTCATCTAGGAACAAATTATTTTTCATCTCCGTGTATACTAAACATACATATAAAAAAATCTCTTCATTTTTTTCTCTTCCATTTATTTCCTTTCTCATCAATTATGTGATGTGATCCAAACGGGCTATGAAGTTTTCTTATACAGTAGTGTGAAATAAAGTTTTTTTATACATGAATTTTAGGAAATGGGTTGGGCTCATCTATGATCCAAGGGTAGGGCACCTAACTCATGATCCACTGGGGTCTATCCTTGTGGGTACTAGAACATGTCAAGCAAGCCCTTTAGTTCTGGTCACACAGGTAGATTAACCCAACTTCACCAAGTTGTGGTGATGCCTCCCCAAGTGCCCGACTAAAGCCACAATAAAGCGGCACTCCCCAGGATCAAATCATTTTCCTTTAGATGAGAGTATTATCCCAATCATTTCGTTAGTTGAACCCACGGATAATGGGTGTGAAATAAAGTTACAATTGAGGGGTTTGTTGCAGTTGATGTTGACAAGGAGGCCCAAAATCATAGGGGGTACTAATTGAAGAGAATATAGGATGGGCTTTCATCCAGCCCAATACAATTAAAATGGGCCACGATTACCACACTAGAGTCCATACGTGGGGGATGAGGGTATAATCGTAAATGCGACTGCTTTGCAACTTCCCCTCCCCGTGGTTCGACTATCCCCCGATTCACGATTCCCCCATCAATCATTGACACCGATCCCCCTTCGCCTTCGTCATCCTAACGGAAAAGAGACTTCCTCTCCGACTGCGATCAACGATGGCAGGTTTCAGCGGTGACGAAACTGCTCCATTCTTCGGCTTTCTTGGAGCCGCCGCCGCCCTTGTCTTCTCTTGTAACTCTTTTCATCTCTTTTTTTCCTCGTCGCGTACTTATTTGCTCGAAACTTCTGTGTAAACGTCCTTGGGCGTCATTTTATGGTTTTCGGGCTGTTTGGTTCGAGAAATGTGCAATTAATGAGCTGACATTTATGATCTTAATTTTATGTTTTGTCTCGGAAGTTGAGTAAAAGGGAATCCTGACGAGGAATCGATTTCTTAGGGATTTTTACCCTGACGAAATCGTGGAAGCTTACGTAGGAAGACTGGTACTTGTTAGCATGTTTCACTTTCAATAACTGGGAAACTCTTTCCCATTCGAAGATCATGGATACCTTGCATGCTCTCTCTTTCGATTTACTTTAATCATAGATCCCTGTCGGTGTCGAGTGATTGTTTGATTGTTCTCTAGCACTCTGCGCTAATCCCAGAAAGCAACGCTTTGGAATAGATAGCATTTAAATTTTGCAGTCTAATGATGTTGGGACTGTGTTTATTTGTACTCTATCAATCCCAGCAAATAACGATTTGAAATAGATATCATTGAAATTTTGCATACTTAGTTTTTTTTTAACTTAAATATCAGGTATGGGAGCCGCTTATGGGACGGCAAAGAGTGGAGTGGGCGTGGCCTCTATGGGAGTTATGAGGCCGGAGCTCGTCATGAAATCCATTGTCCCGGTGGTAATGGCTGGAGTGCTGGGTATTTATGGATTAATCATAGCTGTTATTATTAGTACAGGAATTAACCCGAAAGCAAAATCTTACTATCTCTTTGATGGGTATGCTCACTTATCATCCGGCCTTGCCTGTGGTCTCGCCGGACTTTCTGCCGGAATGGCAATTGGAATTGTTGGTGACGCTGGAGTTCGGTATGTTTTATTTTTCTTACTTTATTCTTTCTTGGTCTCGTACTTAATTATGTAAATAGCTTGTATACAGTCCCGGACCTAGAAGTAGAATACAGGTGCAACCAATGTTAAAATAAAAAATTGATTGCTAAAGATTTACTGCAGTGCACACCAGACATCTTACCTTCTGTTATATAATTTGAACATAGTGATCATTCATTTACTTAGTTGCTTTGAGCTTGTCCTTTGGAAATTGATGAGTTGCTTGTAAATATTGTCACCATGGAGCAAAATATGGAAACAATTAGCAATCGTTTAGCATATTTGACTTTCAAAAGTGTTTGTTTATCAGAATTCCTGCTGATTTAAAACTGTTGTTAGCTATAACCTTTTTTATGTCTTGCATGTAAATGAATTTTGTATCAATTGAAGGAGCTTCATATATGTGCAACTTTTTAAGTAATCTCTGTAAACATTCTGCGTTGTTGTATGCTTGTTTGGCCCTTGAGGCCGGGTCGTTTACCTGTTGCATCTCTATATTTTATGTTTCCCTTTCTGTGACCTTATCGTTCATATCATTTCATCTTCTTATCTGTGTGTGTGTTTGAGCGTCTGCGCTCCCGTGCTCCATTTTTCTTGTTCCCCTTTTAATCACTTCATAGATCAAAACATGTAAGCAAGCTGAGCTAGGTATTTGTGTTGGTGATTATTTTTCAGGGCTAATGCCCAGCAGCCAAAGCTGTTCGTGGGAATGATTCTGATCCTTATCTTTGCCGAGGCTCTTGCTCTGTACGGCCTCATCGTGGGTATCATTCTCTCATCCCGTGCCGGCCAATCCCGTGCGGATTGAAACCTGAAAACAAGCCCGATGGGTTATATAGTTGATAGTTACCAGTAAAGCTTTATGAATTACCATAATTGTGCATTCCTTGTGACTGGACTTCATAACTATTTTTTGAGGAGACGTACCCTGTATCGTATACATGGATTCCGTTAGTCTTTCCGAGTTTTGATTTTCCTGCGTCTTATATTATTATAGTAATAGGATTTCATGACTCTATCTATTCTGTTCTGAATTGCTGAAATTCTCATCACATTCTGCCTCCATTTTTTTTAAAGGAAGTTGTTAATATTTGATGAAATGTTGGTGATGTTTATATAAAATTTATGAATGATATGAAAGTGTGAATTTGTTATTTTTTTGCCAACATTGAATTTATTATTCGGATAAATAAAAGTTTACAATGCCTAATAAAATTTGGGGGGGGGGGGAATGTTCATAAGTTGCGAAGGATTTGAAAATGTGAATTTGTTATTTGGTAAAAAAAAGTCGGTAATATTTAATGAAATGTTGGTAATATTTATGCAAAATTGGTGAAATCAAAAGTTGGAAATGTGGGGGAAGCATTTATTTATGTTGGATGAATAAAAGTCGGTAATGGGTTTGTTTGGCAATGTGGTGGAGAAGTACTTATGGGTACTTTCATACAAGTTGAGGTAAATATGTGGAGGAAATTGTCTCATTTTGTAAAAAAATACTGTTGAACATGGTTGTAAGTACTTATGGTAATTTGTCAAATGGGCACAATATGTGACATGTAAATAATGTTTTAACAAAAGTTGGAAATGGGTTGAAATCAAAACAAAGTAGTTGACTTGTATTTCTATTTGCATTATATATGTACATTGAAATGCATTGGGCCATGCAAGTTGAGGTGGGATTAAATCATATTTCTTCTAGTTGCCAGAATAATGCTATGTTTGATATAATGGAATTGGGAGGTAGAATTAAAATTGGAATTCGTTCCCTATATTTTGTATGATGGAATTGGAATTGGGAGGTGAAATTGTAAATAGAAATGGAATTCAAAATGGGTAGAAATGAATTCCATGATATAACCCATGGAATTGATTTTTTAACTCCTCATTTTTTCTATATTTATCTCTATTTTCATTTTCATCTCTATTTTTATTTCTATTTCCACTAAAATCAATTTGAATGTACCAAAGTCATAGCTTCTCCCACTGGCAGCCAACTTTTGAAATGGTTTAGCTCATCATTTCATTGTTTTCCCTCCTATTTTACCTTTTTCATTCGATTTCAAAAATTCCATTTTGGTGTCGTTTCATTTTCTGTCATTATAAAATTTTCTCACACCTCTTGGTCATTTACAATTTTATAGGTTTTTTAATGTCATTTTCCTTAATGCTATTTTAAAATTTTATTTAAACATAATTCTTATAATTATAAATTTGAATTATAATGATAAAATTTTTTAAACTGGAATATAATTATATCTTATTTATATCTATTAATAATTAACTATGACATGATTATAATTAATTATTTTTCCAAACTAAATAATTATAAATTTTCCCAAGTGAGAGAACTATATTGTTTCAACATCATCAAATAATTATTAATTTAAAATTGAAATTAATTTAAAAATAATAAAACAAATTTTTATGGTCTAGGCTTGTACCCTTCCCCTCTTAACTATTTAGGCGACCTGAGTCTGCACATACTTTTGCATGTTAGACCCTATTTTCTAATAGTCCGTTTGATCTATTTCCATCCATAATCTTGATGAATGCTTACAAGTAATCTGTTGACGTGCCCTTAGCCCTTTATTTGATGACTCGCATCACCAGCTATTACTGGGCTGACCTAATAATGGGCAGAATTTCAACGAGGTATGGCCGAGTTACGGCCACTTGCTCAATCCTAGTTTGGTTGGGCTGTGTTCGCAACATAATATAATTAAAGTAAAATATCGGATCTAAAATATGTCTGCGACGAAACCTTTGCTAGCTCCCTTATCTCAAGAGGAAGAAGACCTCCTGTTTCGGAGATCTAAGAAAGTGAAGAATGATTCCAAACATGCTGGTGCTGATGTTCTGCAGGAACATTGGCCAAGGTTGGGTTGCAAGTTCAGTTCCTACCAAGAGGGGGGGCCTTCCTTTTTAAGCAAACTCAAAGGGAATAATATGGATGAAGAAATGGATGAATAGGAGGATAAGGATATGGATTCTGAGGACCCTCTCTCGGACAGCTCCCAGGATGATATTGGTGCTGAAAATGAAGAACCCCTTTGTGTTACTGTAGAGGACCCGATAAGGAACTTTCCAACCTTCTCCTTCTCAGGTAAGATGAAGAGAAGGTTGTACAAAGCATGAAATTCTGTAGTGATTGTGAAATTGTTGGGTAGACAAATCGGATATAAGGTCTTGGCTCAGAGATTGCAAGCTATGTGGGCTAAGGAAGAAATTCTTAATGTGATAAATATTGGTCATGGCTTTTTTGTGGTCAAGCTTTCCAACAGGGAGGACTTTCTGAATGCTTTAACAGGAGGCCCATGGATGCTCTTCGATCACTATCTCACTGTGCAGCCATGGGAACCTGGATTTAAACCTCACAAAGCAACAATAAATAAGGTGGCAGTATGGGTCAGGATTCCAAAAATTTCCATGGAATACTATGATGAAACTGCTCTCACTTGTATTGGGAATAGAATTGGAAAGACTCTCAAAGTCGATATGAATACCTCATGCCAATTAAGGGGTCACTTTGCTAGAATATGTGTTTTAGTGGAGTTAGGGAAGCAGCTTATGTCCGGTTTCAAGCTAGATGGTGAGGAGCATTTCTTGGAATATGAAGGTCTGCATCTCCTTTGCACAAAATGTGGCATCTATGGACATAGGCACGATACTTGTCCCTTAAAGAACGCTACTAATGTTACCAATGAGGAAGTAAGGGAGAAGGAAGGTGTGAAACAGCCTTGCACAGGTGAACAGGATTTGGCGAAGGCTTCTGATAAGTGGATAGTAGTGGGAAAACGCAGGGTAAGGAAGAATAGAGACAAGAACGCCGATCAGCATACGGAGGTGAAAATGGGCTCGCGTTTCAAGGTGTTGGACGAAATGGGTGGCGTAAGTGAGACAGGAAATAAGGTTCTGCCTTCTCCCAAAGAGGCTGCGGTGTCTGAGAGTGAACAGTGCCATGGTAGAGATCCATCTCGTCAAGGGCAGAGCAGTCTGGAAGGGGGCCTTAATATGGTGATTTTTGAGGCTCAATGCAACTCTAAGGATGGGACAGAAGGAACATTGAGAAGGGATGTTGGGAGGAGTGGACAGCAGCGTGGCAATGTCAGGAGGAGTGAGAAAAGAATGAGAAATGAGAGTAAACCTGTTAAGATAATGGAAGAAGCAAAAGAGCGTGTGGGGCCAGGAAAGAAAAAGGCAACACTATTGTTGACTTTAGGGGAAGATAATGGGATTCAAGCTGATGATATAGTGAGATATGATGACGCAATGCTGGAAAATGAAGGAATTGCTCAGCTTAATGCAGCGGTGGGACCTGATGATGAAATGAAGGATTACGCAGGAGCAGGTGATCACGTGCAGCTGGAGAAGAATAGTAATTATGTTGAGGCCCAGCGGGAAACATGTGCAGATGGAACAAATAATTCCTTTGGGCCACCAGGTTCCTCGGCAGCTCGCGACCCAAACACGCTGGACCCAGGTGAAGTTAGTATGAAGCCCAGTTTAGCTTTCAATTGGGAGGATAATGGGCTTGGACAGGAAGGCCCAAATCAGCATGATGAAAGCCTTGGTGATCTGGATGGCCAATCTTGTGTCCCTGAGACTCGAATGCTTTGAATGTCTGTGAGTTTTGCTGTTCCTTTTATTTAATATTTTAATGATGATTAAAATCTTATATTGGAATATTAGAGGAGCTTGTGGAAAGGGATTTTTGAGAAATTTAAAAATAGCTCTTAATGGCCCAGGCCCATTTTGATCTTTCTTTCTGAAACCAAGTGCAGTAATTTATCTCAGATTCCTTCCCTTAGTAGTTTGGGATTTGATGAAATTAGATGCATTCCTAGTGAGGGCAGGTCAGGTGGCTTAATTGCAGCTTGGAACTCAAATAACATTTTTGTTAGAATTATTGAGGAAAATAGACAATTTTTTCATTGTGAATGTTTTTCTGCTGGTATTCCTAGGTTTTTTATTACTGCTATTTATGCCATTCCTCACTCCAATTTTAGAAATTTGCTTTGGGAAAGGCTTGAATCTTTGGCTGTAGGTATATCCATACCCTGGATTGTGTTTGGTGATTTCAATGATATCCGTTGCTCGGATGAACGAATTGGCGGTTCTGCTGCAAGTCTTGCTCGAATGAATTTCTTCAATGACAGAATTATGGCTTGCAATCTGACTGATTTGGCGGCTGTTGGTCCCAAATTCACTTGGAAAGGACATTGTCTTTCAGGAAATCTGAGATTGTATGAAAGGCTTGATATGGCTCTCGCTAACTCCCATCTTTTAACTCTTATGCCGAATTGTTTTCTCAGGGTGCTTCCAAGAACTAATTTCTCTGATCATAACCCCCTGAACCTATCTTTGGGGTTGAGGGAGCAGAGTCCTTATAGTTCTCGGCCCTTCCGTTTTGAGGCAATGTGGATGACCCACTCTAACTTTCAGAATTTCTTAACTAATAATTGGGAAGAAAGTGGTGATATTGATGGAAATATGGAGAATTTAAGAATGCTTCTTCCTGTTTGGAACAAAGAAACTTTCGGTTTTGTTGAAGAAAAGAAAAGAATTATTCTGGCTCGTCTGAATGGTATTCAAAATTCATCTTCTTATCCTTACTTCAATTTTTTATGTAACTTGGAGGTAGCCTTACAGCATGAATTAGAGGAGGTTCTCAAGCTTGAAGAAATTAAATGGTTTCAAAAATCTAGGGCGGATTGGGTAGCTCAAGGAGACCGTAATACAAGATACTATCATTTGAAAACGAATTCTAGAAAGAAGAAAGAATAGGATTTGGGCCCTTAAGGATGATAATGGTGTTTGGATTGATTGGGAGGAGGTTTTAAAGAATATGGTGACTAAGTATTTTAAGGACCTGTTTCTTATGGAAGAAGGGGATCCTTTATCTCTCGTCTCTAATACTAAATTCCCGGTTACTGATCACTCTTTAGTGGCCCAGGTGGGCATGTCTCCGAGTGATGAGGAGATTCGTAAGGTGATTTTTGATATGGGACCTTATAAAGCTCCTGGACATGATGGTTTTTCTCCTGTCTTCTTTCAGAGAAATTGGAATACTGTGGGCAAGATGGTTTCCAGATTTGTTAAAATGGTCTTCGATGGACAGTTGGATTTAACGGAGGCTAATAAAACTCTTATTGCTCTAATCCCAAAAAGGGATAATCCGGAGAGGGTGGAGCAATTTAGGCCTATATCTCTATGCTCTGTTCACTATAAGTGTGTGACGAAAATTATTGCAAGGAGATTGAAGCCTTTGATGGATGATCTCATATCCCCTTTCCAGGCCGGTTTTATTCCAGGTCGTCACATCCAGGATAACATCATTATTGGGCAGGAAATCTTGCATACCATGAATAAAGCTAGGGGCAAGAAGGGCTATATGGCCTTGAAGATCGATCTCGAGAAGGCGTATGACAGGGTCAATTGGGGTTTTATGGAGTCCATTCTTCAAGAGATTGGGATGGAGGGAAGTGCTATTAGCCTGATCATGAAGTGCATATCTTCGACTTCCTATAATGTCTTATGGAACGGTTCTTACACAGAGTTTTTCTCTCCTAAGAGGGGCCTAAGGCAGGGTGATCCCATGTCTCCGTTTCTCTTTGTGCTTTATATGGATAAGCTATCTCATATTATAAGCGATGCGGTTGGAGCTGATCAGTGGAAACCTGTGCGTATATCTAGAGACGGGCCCTCCATTTCTCATCTTATGTTTGCGGACGACCTTCTTCTTTTCGGGGAGGCGACTGACAAGCAAATCTCTGTTATGATGTCTTGCCTTGACAGGTTTTGCCATGCTTCGGGGGCAAGAGTTAGTAAGGTTAAATCCTCAATATTCTTCTCCAAAAGAGTGCCAAACAGGATGAGAAGGAGAATTCAGGACCTGTCTGGTCTAAAAGTGTCGACTGAGATTGGGACATACTTGGGTTTTCCTTTATCTAGAAAAAGAAGACCTATTGAGAAGTTCCATTATATTGTTGATAGAGTTAGAGCTAAATTATCTGCTTGGAAAGCTAACTGTCTCTCTGTTGCTGGCAGAATCACTCTAGCAAAATCGGTTCTTAGCTCTTGCCCCCTCTATCCTATGCAAGTGGCTAAAGTCCCTTTATCTATCTGCAATGAAGTTGAAAGGATTCAACGCAATTTCATATAGGG
>JANTPZ010093863.1:0-15018 GCA_025593235.1 Vachellia pachyceras
TACCTTTGATTCTAGGGCGTCCATTCTCCTATTATGAGCACTTGCATATCCAACTTCATGGACAGCCCTAGTGTCTCTCACACTATATTGTTGATGGTTCAAAGCCATCTTTTTTATAAGCTCCCAAGCTTCTTCGGCGGTTAAATCAATTAATGAACCTCTAGTTGCTGTGTCCAACATTCCTTTTTCTTGGCTCTTCAACCCATCCTAGAAATATTGAACCAATTGCTCATTCGGTATTTGATGGTGAGGGCATCTTGAAAGAAGGTCTTGAAATCTATTCCAATAATCATATAACGATTCATCATACTCTTGTCTTGCTGATTAAATTTCCTCCCTCATTGATGAAGTCCTTGATGCTGGAAAATATTTCTCCAAAAATGATTTTCTCAGATTAATCCAACTTTGATATGCATTAGCTACATGCCTTGGGAGACTCATGAACCATTCTCTTGCCTTCCCTTACAGTGATAAGTGCAACACTTTCCATAGCACTTGGTCAAGTGAGGCTCCAATAGGTTTTATGCTCTGGCAAATCATTGACAATGACTACAAATGGATATATGGATCCTCTCCTGGCAAGCCATGAAATTTTGAAATAGAATTAATTAACAAACCTTTAATTTCAAAATTCACATCATAATTTGGGCAAGCAGCTGTAAATGGATCATAATTAACATCAGAGGTAGTAGCTTCTCTTATAGTTCTTCTTCTATTGTTCCCCTACTCTTTCTTCACCATTTCTCACATTACCATCCCCTTGTTGATTTTCATTTACATTCCCATTTTGAGGGTTTGGTACATTTTTAGCCATGATTTCTCCTAAAGTATCTCCTACTTTGTCTACTTGTCCTAAGCTAGATTCTCCTACTTCTAAGCCTAAAGCTCTAACTACTTTGCCTTTCTCCTTTCTTTTGTTTGCCCTACGTCTCTCCCTCAATGTTCTTTCAATTTCAGGATCAAAAGGTTCAAGCTGATTCTTTTTGGGCATACAAGAGAAAAATTCAAGGCAAAAACAACTTAGCAAAACTCAAAGTAAAAACAACTCAATGAATGAAGATAGTATGTATAAGTGTATGAGTGTGTGTATGTATGGCCTATGTTTGTATGTATGAAATTGATATGAATGAAGTGAATGAAGTGTGAAAAGTGAAAGTTGGCCGCGGTGAAATATGATTTACATCACGGAGAAAGGTACCCGAGAGGGTATCTCTCATTCAGAAATGCAGTTTTGGTCGCGGCTAAAGTCACTTTTGGTCGCGCGCGTAACACTCCCGAGAGGAATTCTTCTGTGAAATTGAGAGTTCGTCACGGTGAAAACTGAAATTAGTCGTGGCGAAAATGCAGATTTTATGCAGAATGCAGCAGAAATAGATGCAGTAAATTGTGCAATGCTAAAATATTCACAAGCTAAACCTATACTATAAATAAAGATGCAAAACTGACAAACAAAAATACAATATAATTACTAATGGCACTTAGCTTGCAAAACACAAAACCATGTCATTGGTTAACCTTGAAAATATACCAAGAATTAAATTTATAATCTCCAAGGGTTGTATAGTGACAAACTACGGTCGTTCTCACCGAAAGCTAGTCGCGTACCAAAATTCCTTAGCTTACAATTATGTTTGTAATGCAAAATGCAATGGGGGTTCAATTTGGATTAAGCTATTCTACTAACCTAACTAAAGAATTTAAAACTTGTTTTTGGTATTTTTGGATTGGCGAGGAAAAGAAAGGCAGATTTTGATTAAATGCGGGAATGTTATGATAGGTTCCTCTTGAAAATGAATTGGGCTATCACTGTTCGCAAAGGATTAGGTAGAGTATATACTTTCGCACTAAGTTTTTGAAATCACAAACCCTAACAATTCGAATGGGTCTGGAGATGCACACGGTGACCTCCTTCTAAATCCCAACCATGACTTGTTAGGTCATGAATAACATGTAATGAACCCCATTCCATGAAATCCTTGAAGTGCACTTAGTGTGTGTACGGAAATCACAGTGATAAAATCAACTCCATGCATGTTGACTCTAAAACCAAGCACAACTAGGATGACAGAAGAGAACAACAAGACTTCATTAAATAAGTAAAATGAACTCCATTTCACTTTGTCAATCACAAAACAACTCAATACACAATAATCCAAGTTTGGCTCGACCGAGACCATGTATTTACATATAAATCACAAAGTCCAACTCGGATCCTAAGTAATCTATGATGCAAATGTTAGGATGGCTGCACCCAAGAGGGGGGTGAATTGGGTGTTTACAAAAATATTTTTGATTAAAACTTAGTTGATCAAAACATTCAAATTATAAGTTAATCAAAGCATAGTGTGAAAACTATTTGAATAAAAATGAAGTAATCAGAAATTAGAGAAGATGAATGAAAGATAAGCACACAACAATTTATCCTGGTTTAGCCCTCTCTGACCTACGTACAATCCTCAGACACTTCTAAGATTTTCAATCCACTATTGCATCCAAGTTTAAACCAGGTACTTGGAAAACCATTACAATCACAATGTCATCATAGACACTTGTGAACCCATTTCAAGTTTGTCACGGTGGGTACTTGAAAAATCTCATAAATGTTTCCAGGCATTTATGAACCCACTCAAGTTTGCACCATAGGTACTTGAGAAACCTTTTCAATAACTCCCCCTTACCACATGTAAGGTTACACTGGGAATCACTCTACCTCACGTGCTGCACTATAACAGAGACTCACACTCTCTGTTTTCTCAACTCAAACTCAAACTAACAATCTCAAGATCACAATCTTGAGTTTCTCACGGAAATACAATGAGTTTCGATGAATCAATAAATTTCTCTCTCAAAGAGTAGATAAATAAACATTGAAGCTCTCAAAGAAGAAATTATTAGAGTCTCAAAGTTGTACTCTATTTATGGGTCAGTGATTCTATCTTCTTCGTCATCTCTCTTATCTATCTTCAGTTGGTTGCTCTCTCTTATTTATAAATGTTGTCAGGATATGTCCGTTGGAGAGGAGCTTGTGTCCGTTAGAGAGAGCTGAGTGTATGTTACTCAGTTTGAATAAAATAGTCATTGCTAGAGTGTCGAGGTTGGTGGCCTACCGTTGAAAATGCGTATCTAGCTGTCATCCTTTTTCCTGTTCAATGGTTAGCAATCCTGCATTTTTGGTGGCAGATGAGTTTTTAAAACTTTGTCATTTATGAAGAAAAATCTCCCAAGAAATGATTTTTAGCAACATATAATGTTAACAGATAAAATCAAGATTTATGTTTATAACATGGGCAGTTCAATTTGTTAACAAAGTTATGCAACTCGAGTTGTATAATCATGTAACTCGAGTTGTACTACATGGAAAACAAGATTTTAGTTATGTAACTCGAGTTATACAAGGTGCAACTCGAGTTCTAACTCTAGAAAACTGATTTTTAGTTATGCAGCTCGAGTTCCCTAACAATGACTCAAGTTATCCTTGAAAGTGTTGTGTAACTCAAGTTGACAAGCTTGTAACTCAAGTTGCAACACATGAAAATCAAGATTTTGAGCTCGAAACTCGAGTTGTGTGCAGTTGTAACTTGAGTTCCGATCCTCTGTTCAGCACATGACTCAACTTGCTATGCCCATAGCTCTCTCAATTCAACTCCAAATCATGCATATAATATATCAATGGAAAGTTATGATAGATTCAATAAGCACAGTTCAGACATGATGCATTCAGTTTTGACCACCAAGTTTAAAAATTCATATCTCTTTCATTTGAAATCATTTGATGCTGTTCTTGGTGTCTATGAAACAAGTTTTGAGTTTAGTTTCATATGAAATTAGTTTCACATCAATCGGAGTTGTATTTTAGGAGATATGGTTAAAATACCAAACATATGTCGTGTTGACAGAAAAGGACGTGCTGCAACTCGAGTTGTGAAGATGTAACTCAAGTTAGTCACAACTTGAAGCGTAACTCGAGTCATGCAATATAATAACTCGAGTTGTGGCACTGCAAAACTGAAATTTGAGTTTTGGATGGCCTGGAACTCGATATTTGACACCTCTTTTTCCTAGAACTGAATTTTTGCTTCGGAAAGCTCCATAAACTTATCAAGCTCAATTTTTAGCATCCAAATAAAAGATCATATGACTGATAACTCAATGAAAGATGATATAACATCTATTTAAAAACATTTTAATATTCAAATTGAGTTATTTAATCATATCACCTTTCAACTTAAAAAAAGATGCACAAATATAGTTGTAAATCAATATGCATTATAAAAATCTTTGTCAAATTAATATGCATATGAAAAATTTTTGCTCTATTATATTTGAATCATTAAAACTAATCATATCTAACAGCAAATACAGATTGAAAGTAAATACTCCCCTTTCAGCATTTCAAACTCTGGCTTACTCCATCTCAAGAGGTTGGAGATGCTCAGCTCCTCATAGATAATGGCAATAGGCTATGGATGGATGAGTGAAACATAATGGATGGATGGATGGATGGATGGTGAAAGAAATGGGTGAAGGTAGGGTTTGGAGAGTGTGTAGATGAGTGAAAAATGAGCGTGAGTTTTCTGCCTTCCTCTTCTAGCCTCCTCTGGTCTCTCCTCAAATTTTACCCTATATGGGGTATTAAAACCGTTTTGGGTCGGATCTTGAAGGTTGGATCAGGTTATTTTCATCTGGAGCAAAAATCAAGTGCTGATACATGATTTTTGCCATGGCTAACTTTATTGTTCACCACGGCGAACATCTCCCAAGAGTTCTTTGTCTGCTTGATTGAACTTTGGTCGCGGCGAAATGTGATTACACTACGGCAAAAGTATCCATAGCTGCTATCTTCGCCTTTTGCACAGAATTCCTAAAATGAAATAACAAAACTTTAGCAGTATCATTTGCTCATAAGGGAATTAAGGCACAATAACATCTTTATTCATGGCATATGAACCCAAAATTGCATTAATCCACATCAACAACTCCTAGTAACAACTTAAGCACGAAAAGATCTTGTATGGGCCAAAATTGACTCTATGACTCTGGAAATTCAAGAAGAAAACTAACACAATTAAAGCTCAATCAGTCGTCCCTCTCCTTACTCTGGTTATTTGCTTTCACTATCCAATGATTAATGCAATGTTTTGAGTGATTGCGAATGATTGAAGTATGGGGGTACTCCTCTAGTAGTGTTAGCTAATTTATGTTTGTAGGTATTCCTAGGATGTTTTACTTCAATAAACGCTTGTTATGCTAAATCTTTAAGCCTGATTCATCTGCTTTTGGATAGAAAAAGAATTTTTGCTGAGCTTGATATGAGTCTAGTTAGTTGTGAAATTCCGATTCTTTGTCTGCCGTTTGTTCTATCTGTGTTTTGCTGTTTTGTGATGTTTAGCCACGACCAAAAATAAATTTGGCCATGATAAATTCTGTGTTTTTTCTTCTTTAATTCTTCTATGTGATGTTTCATCGTGACTAAATTTATATTTATATTTAGTCGTGGTGAACTTATGATGTTGCCCGCAAGAAATCTCTTAGGTAGTGTTAGCCGCGATTAACTTTCTAGTTAGCCGTGGTGAACATTGCGGCTTTTCAAATTTTGAAGTTGATTCGCCGCGACCAATGCTACTTTAGCCAAGGTGAAACTTGTGACTCTTTGCCTCTCGCCACCCTTTTCTTTTTAAACTAAATTTTAGTTTTTTCATTTTTCACTTTTCACTTTTCGTTCGCCCTCTCTCTCGCCGTCGCACGCTTCACTGACGGAACTCGCCACCATTCGCTTATTCTCCATTCTCCTCACCGTATTTCGGTAAGAAGCTTCTCATTTTCACTTTCCTTTCAAGTTTTGTTCATTTTCCTCACGTCTGTCGTGTTCACTGTCGTCGTTCTGCAAATTTCACCGTGACCAAAAGGAATATTTTCTGCGGCCAACCTTTTAGTTAGCCATAATAAACATTGATTTTGGTGCCAACTTCAGCTGGCAACTAAATTTTGCTAATTTATTTTTTTATTCCTATTAGTTTAGGTTTATTGTTAATTATTTATTTGTTGTTGACCTCACCATAAAATGCCCCCTGGTCAAAGAGATATCTTTTCCGCTCACACTCTCTAACCATCCTTTCGTTCAGAGACTTGTTACCTCTAGGTTGATCGGTCTAGTGTGACCGAGGACCCAAGGTAACTTGGCCTTTGTTTATCATTTTTACACATATGGTTGTTTAGAGTCCAAACTTTGGATAGACTTTCGGGATGTTAGAGAGTACTATGCCATCAGTCCCAATACCATTCGCCACCATTTCCGCCTCCCTGGTTTTACGAAAGATCACTTTCTCCTCCTTCTGAGTGATTTCCCTCATGACCCCATTGTCGACACACTCTGTATGCTAGGAAAGGGCTGGCACATCCCTCATAGGTTGGAGATGTATATTAAGAGAGCGAAGTGTCGTCTTGAGGCTAAACCCTTTATTCACCTCGTTTGCAACAATCTAATGCCCACCAGTCATCTTGCTCTTCTCACGAAGAAGCAAGCCCTCTGCATCTACCTGTTGATACCAGGGATCGAATTCGATATTGCCCGCATCATCCACTCTAACCTTAGTGATGCCATCTTTACGATGAAATTGAAAAAAGCCATTGTCTTCCCTTACATGGTCTCTGATTTGTTCACTCGGACTGAAGTCCCTATTTTGCCAGAGGACCACCCTTTTTCGGCCATACCCCCTTTCACTTACGACCGGATTATGCACCCTATTGCCCCTCCCCAGCCTGTTCATGATATAGGAGGGCATGCGAAAAGCCACAGGCACACCAGGAACCCCCTGTTCCTCAGGTACCGCTAGCCCTAGCTTCTATTGAGGGCCTAGCTGCTGAGTTCCAGTAGTTTAGACTATTCATGCTTCAGCAGTTCGAGGGGACAGGAGGTACCACCGTAGGATGGATGCTCTGATCACGCAGCATCTACATTTTGAGCTTTCACCTGAGGAGGAGTAGGAGCACTTTAGTGGCCCCGGACCATCTGGCGCAGGTCCATCTGGAGTGGGAGGAGCTAGTGAGGGAGAGGCTCACATTGAGGTGATTCTGAGGTAGACTTAGTGATGCAGTGACAGCTTGTTCTGCTATGTTTTCATTTTGAACTTTTATGTTTTTCTTTTTGTAGTTTGTGGAATTTTTTCTTTTTGTTGAATTCTGGATTTCACAGCTATCTTTTGGATTATATATATAGTTCCCTTTGATGTTGCCATTTCCATTTACGTTCTGTATGCAGTGGTTTGCGGTTTTGCTTGTTTAGCTTTATGCATTTCTATGTGATCCCTTACTTCATTAAGGACAATGATTGATTTAAGTGTGGGGGGATTTAGAGTTTTCCAAGCATTTTGTCACAGATTTATCTTTTCTACGCAATTGGAAAATTTTTCTGAATGGTTGGTTTGTTATTAAGTAAATTTTTGTTAAATTTTAAAATTTTTCACAAAAAGAAATAAATTCAGAAGTTTTTGAACTGCAGTTTTGCTCTTTGACCACTTTCGCCGCGATCAATTTATATTTTGGCCATGACTAAAGTAGTCATTTAAGCGTTTAAAACTCTCGGGTAGGTTTCGCTGCGACCAATTTATGTTGTCACCGCGGCGAAAATCCTTCATGTGTACATGCCTGGACTCTCGGGTGCAGTACACGCTACTAACTTTATAGTTAGCCCGGCGCACATTCAATCACAAAAAAAAATCAATTTACCTTTTAAATAAATAATTCTTCCGCATTAATACCTTTTATGCCTCTAAGCAAGCACTATACATTTCACGGATATTTAGGATAATTACTTAGATTTTAGGGAGGTAAGTTTTTGGAAAATTGCACTTTCAAAATTGTTAAATCATGAGTCATTGTTAATACATTCTTAGAATGACTTTTTGTGTTTTTAATCCTTAAGATTGTTTGATTGAGACTTTAACCTTGTGTGAGGATAATTGGGCCTAACATCATTTTTCTTGAGTGAAAATCTGTTTTGGTTTTAATCTCTCCAGAACTTGTCTTAATTATTAATCAAGGCTTGATGATCAAATATCTGTGAAAATGATAGAGGCATTCATTTCAAAACCCTACATTATACCCAAACACAAACCACACTTATTTTTACCCATTGTTTTTCCCTTTGAGCCATTCATTCTTGAGTACTAGTATTGGAAATTATTGAATCTTATGCGAAATTGCATTGAATAATCTTTATTCAGGGTACTCATCTTATCAATAAGTTCATTTTAATTAAAAAAGACAAAAAAGAGAAATAATAATAATAATAAATAAATACGTGAGGAAAGAAGAAAAAGAGAGTAATGATTGAATATACAAAGTGAATTCTCTCTTTTAGAAATTTTGCATATTAGAAAGAGTTATATTTCAATTTTCTATAATGCTTGTACTCAAGGTTTCATTTCCATATTACCATTCCATTGTATTAAACCTTCATCTCCCATTTACCATTCAAGACCTCTTGATTTGCATGGTATAGATCTTGTAGTGGAGAGGTAGAATAATTACAAGCATATGGTAGAGATTGAATCAAGCAGATCACGAGTGAAATTGTCCTTGTTGAGTGAGTTGAGAGACAAATACATTTCCCTTGAGAGAAGTCTTCTTTATTCAATCTCTTGAATTAAATCCCCAGAGATATCATCTTATTAATGTCTTTTCATTGATTCTTGCTTAACTCCTTGACAAGTGCTTTAGATTAATCATTTCTTCCCCTCATGCATGTTTGATAGTTCTAAATATTTTACTTCATTGTGCATATTTGAAAAAGCTTTGTTCAGGAGTACAAAGGTATAAGTGTGGCGAAATTTGATTGAGCCAATTATTTATCTTAGTTTCATGTTAGTTTTATAGACATTTAATGGAATTTTAGCCCAATATAACACCATTTGTGCTTAAATGATATACATGAGTGATTGGTATGGATTAGCATGATTTTTGAGTCATTTGCCACATATTATGATGCAGTTGCGCTTAATTTGATTAAGGACAATTGGTATTTCACATTATTGCTATTCTATTTCAGGAACTATAGGCAAGAAGCAAAAGAAACATCTCTGGAATGGATAACCGCGAAGCAATTTGAATGTTCATGTGTCCAACATGTTAAAAAGGTGAAAAGTTTGCCCCGATGGTTTCGCCGCGGTGAACTATGTGTATCAGATACCAGTTTGGACCCGAAATAGAAATTCTACCTACCCACTTCGAAGACCCGACCTAATTCAGTAAAAACACACCATTTAGGGTAAAGAGGGAGGCTGGAATGAAAAGAGAAGCTACACACATGAAGAAGAAGCAGCCACTCTCATTTTCTCTAACCAATCTTCACACCAAACCCTAACACACACACCTAAATCCATTCCATTCATCATGAATCACCTTTCTCTTCTCATTATTGGTGCTTAACTGATGCATATGTGCAGCTAGGCTTCTCAATCCTCTTGAAGATATAGAAGGGTTGAGATTAATGGAGCATACAAGGGGAGTAATTAGTTTTAATCTATATTCCTATATGAACTACTTGTTGCTGAGTTAGGACTAGCTTTTTGTATTTGAATACTTGGTTACGGTTGTAATCAAACTTGGATTATTGTGTAATGAGTTGTTTTATGTTTTGACATGGTAGGTTGAAGTCTCAATACTATCTATTCATTGCAATCACTTTCATTCTCCTTTATCTTCCAAGTTGTGATTGATATTTGAGTTGATTATGAGAGGTTTGGGTTTTTGCACTTGACACACTCATTATGTACACTAAGTGTTCTTAAGGGATTTCAAATAGTCGAGTTGACTATAGGAATCTCTGACCTAGCGAGTTGTTGGGGGTTTTAAACTACGAAACTTAGTGAAGAACTAATACTCTACCTCATTTTTATGATCCATGATAGCTTAAATATTTTCAAGAGGAACCATTATCACTATCTTTTGAACAACTTATTTGTTTGCATTTTTCCTTAAATCCAAAATACCAAAAATAAATTTTACTTTTAGTCTTTTTATAATGCATAGTTTTCAAAATCAAACCCCGATCTTTCTTTTATCACAGTCGTAGATGATTTAAATTGACTAAACTACTAGCTTCTATGGTTCCAGGAGAGAACGACCCTAGGATTGTGCCACTGTGCAATCCTTGGAAATTAAATGTGTTTTGATCCATTTTCAAGGCCTCAACAACCATAAAGCTTTTATTTTATGCCAAAAACTAAGCCGGATCAGAGAGCATAGATAAGATAAGACCAGTATGACTTGGATAAGGTATGGAGATACGAGTCCAAGTCATAAGCACTTGTAAAGAGTATAAGGTGCTGGACCGACCCGCGATGAGAAAGCTTCATAGATTTTTTCATTAGCTTATCTCATATGTAATCACGTCTAATGCCCTCTGACCTGAGATCATCATGGATTCCTGCATGAAAGTCGCTAAGATTTGACCTAGTTAAAAGTCACCTTTAACTGGGTGATGGTAAATGCTATAATCGGGCTTAAGGGTTTTCATGTGGAAGAATGTGAGTAATCAAGAAGGGATTTGTCCCTCAAATTAGTTGAGAAATATTACTGGGCCCATCAATGATTGAGTCTAAAAAATGTATGGCCATACTGTAACGAAAAGGGGTTTTCGTTTCTTTGATCAGACTACTCAGGGATCAAGAAAGTAATAGTTGGGAATAGAAGGATGACGTCATCTATGACTCATCCTTTACCAAGATATCGCATGACAATATGGACGTGATGTAGTTGCATAAAAGGTTGCATCTTGTTAACAATTCCCGTATGATTTGGGTTGTCATAATGTCTTGCTAGAGATCAATTGTAGTTTGTGGGCTTATGTTAAGATTAGCCTACTACTAACTTTATATGGGCTTACAGGGTTGTACGTAAGAACAACCCAACATGAGCTTTATTTCTTGGGTTTATTTGAATTTTAAATATATATATGTTGAAATTCAAAATTACACAATATTATGTAAATAATATATGTGTATGTTAGTTTAATATATAATTTATTTGATAAATTAAATAACTAACATTAATTTAATTTATAAAGATAAATTAAATTTGTTGGCTCATTATTTGGATAAATTAAATGGATTTGATTTGACCAGATTAGTTTAATCCAAATTAAGATTGCAAAATTCAAATTTCACATTTTGAATTTCAAATTTTGAATTAAGATTAATTTTAGATTTCCCTTTTGAAATCAAATTCAAGATTGGTCAATATCAAGATCTTGAATATGACAAGATCAATATCTTGAATATCTTTAAAATTTGAATTTAAAGATTAATAATGATTAATCTTGAATATCTTTTTTGAAATTTAAATTTCAAGATTAATACAGATTAATCTCAGATATTGTTTGGATTTCAAAATTTTAAATTTCAAGATTTGATCTTGAATGCTTTGAAATTTAAATTCAAATTTGTTGGGATTAATAAAAGATTAATCTTAGATTATGATCCACTCCATGATATCTATAAATATGAGTGCTCGTGAATAGTAGACGTATCCCATTCTAAATTTGAATTCGCTCTTGAGCCACAAAACCCTAGAAGAAAGAGAGTTAAATGAAGAGGCACTAGCACGCTGCCATTGTTGGTGACTATTCGTGTGGATACCAGTAGAGGGAGGCGATGAAAGAAACATCGACTCCCCATGATCGGAATCTAGAACGCAGAAAGTCATGGAATCTAAAGAGATCCAAACATAAAGGAAATGGACAAACTCAAAACACAGAAGGTATGACTTCATCGCCTCAATCTAAACGCCTTTGACATATCTGCAAGGGGATTAGAAAATTTTAAATTCCACTGTGTGTACATTCTAATCCCAACATCCCTTTCCTATTGTAATAACTATAGTAAGCAAATGGTTCAATGCATGCACAGATTTTTGTAAAATCTTCAAGTAGCTTTTGTTGCATTCTTTTTCTTTCCTCTGTGAAAATCAGTTTGAGGATCATAACCTATACCACTTCTATCATTTATAACTCTTTGATTTTTTAGGATTATTTGAAGCATTTCACTTCCACGGGTAAATCGTTTAAGAGTTTTGCTTAATCGTTCAATCTCAATTTTTAAAACATCACAATTAGAGCATTCCAGAGTAACAATAGGTTTTTCAACTGGTTTCTCAAGTTCTTTAACTCTCTTTCTAAGAAATGACAATTCCTTAGCAAATTTTAACAACTCTATATATGCATTTCATCATATTTAGCACATAATTCATCATAGTTGGATTTAGTGAATGTTTCCTCCTCTGTCTCTGATTCTTCTTCTTGAACCATAAGACAGATATTTGCTTACTCCTCAACTTCACTTGCTTCTTCTCATGAACTGTCTCCCCATATGCCTGATACATACGCCTTTTTCTTCTTGAAGAATTTTGGTTTCTTTCTTTCCTTTTCCTTATTCTGTGTAACAAGCTGAGGATAGTATGGTCTTACGTGGCCTGGTTTGTTACATTCATAGTAGACTATTTTGCTGGATCTTCCCCTTTATAATCTAGCACTTTAATATTTTCAATCATTCATCTAAATTTACGAACCAACATTGCTAGTTCTTCATCTTTCCACCTCATCTTTTTTATCCTCTGTTTTAGATTATACTTCCTTTTCCTTTACCATTTTAAGTGCAAGCCCTTTCGTTTTCTTTTCTTCAATATTTGACAACTCCTTAAATTTTTGCTTGCTCTCATATTTAGTAATACTTCCAAATTGTGCTGCAATAGATGTCATTGATTCCCCTCGAAATTCTTCAATGGCAGTTGCTTTTACCTACCATTTGTTGGATATAATGTTTATGAGATATGTGTGGCATATCTAGAACTCTGCAATTGTTTCATCTTTGTTCATTCTGGGTAAGTCATATTTAATGGTCAGAGTATTAAATCTGCTTTCTTTTACCGCCTCCATTCCTTCATATGCGATCTTTAGTGCTCCCACATATGCTTGGCAGAAGAGCGAGTGCATATTCTAAAGAAATCATCCTTGTCCAAGGCTGCTTGCAGCATCATAACTGTTTTTATGTTGAGGAGGACTTTCATCCGATCATCTTCAATAAACTCTACCTATGGTTTCTAAATATCTTGGTTTTTGTCCTTTTTCATAGGAATAAAGTTACCTATTTAAAAAATGTCCCACAAATCAAGGTCAGTAGCAAAAATAAAGTTTTAAAACTTGATTTTCCAAAAGGAAAAACTTTGGCTATTGAAAGCTGATGGTATGGTAATTGAAGCTCCATCGGCTATAACATCTTCAACAAATCCTGCCATGATTGCTCTTGAGATAGTTATGTCCTTTAGATAAGAGACCTACTCTGATACCAAATGTTAGTGTAGGATTTAACTAAGAGGGGTGCTTAAATTGGTATTAGGTGTTGTTGATTTGGATTAGTGCGATTTTGGGTAAATATGCCATGAATAATGAGTTATTGTGCTTAAATTCCATCATGGACATATTGTACTGCCAAATTCTTGCTAGTTCATTTCAGGAATTCTTATTTCAAAGAGAAATACTCTCTCGGGTATGGTGCGCCGCGACGAATTTCACATTTCACCGCAGCTAATTTTGAATTTTTATGTGAAAAATAGCTGTCTGTGCACTTTTGCCGGGACCAAATTTGATTTTCGCTACGACGAAATTTGATTTTGGTCGGGACCAAATTTTTCTGACTGAACTATTTCTTCACATATCATTTTTTCTTCATTTTTTCTTTTCCAGTGCATGCATACATATCATATTTACATCTTTCATTTCCAAACTTCTTTATTTTATTTTAATTATTTTTTTAATTTATTTTACCCCCAAATACTCATTCTTTTGTAGGAAATTATGGAAGATTATTTCTCTCCAAGCCTTGCTTCACTACAACAACAATTAGAGGACCTCTGAACATCGATTCACGATCAAAGATGATATTCAATTGGGTATGAATGTGATAGTCCATTTCCCAACCCACACTACGAACTTCACCACCAACCCTTATTCCAAACCTTCCAATCATCATTTCCACCTCACATACCTTATTATGAGCTTTCTACTCCATCATATAATCCATATTATGAACCATATGAACCATATCAACAACCACCTCCACCATCTTACCTCCCTACCCATAATTCTCCATATGAGCTATATGATTATCCCTTCCAACCTACCTTCCACCAACCTCAACCATCATTTGAACCCTATCCTTCACTAGAACCTATCAACATTCAACCAAGTGAACTACATAACATTCCTTCTTCCCAAAACTTGGATGATTTTACCAATGCCCTGACCATAAAATATGACACACTCAAGGAGAAATACTTGGTGTTGCTCATGCAAGGGACAACAGAAAGTTTTGAGGAGATGGAACGGATCGATGAATTCTTCAATGCATATTATGATCATATGTTGTGGATGAAGACTGAAGGCAAAGAGGGAAATCTATGGCTTGATGAACCACAAGAGAATGAGTATGGAACTCGGACTGAAGAGTCAGATGTCAACCCACAAGTGGAAAATCCTCAAGCTCATACACCTCTAGGTAACTCTATTCCTATCTTTGAGGAGAATAATTCACCTCTCACCACTACTAATAGCCTTGATGAATATTCAATTGATGATAGTAAGGATGAGGTGGATGAGGATATTATTGTTGAGCATACTCATATGTTTGAAAATATTGATGCTCACATGAATGAATGTTGTGATGTTTTGATTGGGGATGTTGCTTGCACTGCTCCTAGTACTATAAATGATGAGGATATAGAATTAGATGACACTTTACCTTGTTCTTGTGATGATGATGTTAATGAATCCTCTAGTGATTGCAAAGATGATGTATTAAGCTTCAAAAGTCAAAATGAATTTTTAACACCCACTTTGCAAGCACAAAAGGATTTTAACAATGTGGTTGACTGTTTGATTCCTACTGAAGGGAATCATATTGACTTTCTTGGTTGTGATTCTTACTTGGAGAGTTTTATGCCCAAAATATTCTTCATCTATCCTAT